>CM050924.1:17948519-17967831 GCA_027742785.1 Vigna reflexopilosa
GTGGAGGAAATAGACCAAGTTGACGAAGTGGAGGAAGTGGAAAAAGTGGAGGAAGTGAAGGAAGTGGAGGAAGTGGAGGAAGTGGAGGAAGTTGACGAAGTGGACGAAGTTGACGAAGTGGACGAAGTGGATGGAATGAAGGAAGTGGACAAAGTTGACGATGTGGACGAAGTGCACTGTGTGGAGGAAGTGGACGAAGTGGAGGACATGGACGAAGTTGACGAAGTGGACGAAGTGGACGAAGTGGAGGAAGTGGACGAAATGGAGGAAGGGGAGGAAGTGGACGAAGGGGACGAAGTGGACGAAGTGGAGGAGGTGGAGGAAGTTGACGAAGTGGAGGAAGTGGAGGAAGTGGACGAAGTTGACGAAGGGGACGAAATTTAAGAAGTGGAAGAGTTGGACGAAGTTGAAGAAGTGGACAGTGTGGAGGAAGTGGACGAAGTGGAAGAAATCGACGAAGTAGACGAAGTGGAGGAAGTGGAAGAAGTGGACGAAGTGGAGGAAGTGGACGAAGTTGACGAAGTGGAGGAAGTGGACGAAGTGGACGAAGTGGAGGAAGTGGACGAAGTGTAGGAAGTGGACGAAGTTGACGAAGTGGAGGAAGTGGTGGAAGTGGAGGGAGTGGAGGAAGTGGAGGAAGTTGACGAAGTTGACGAAGTGCAAGAAGTGGACGAAGTGGACAAAGTCGAAGAAGTGCACAAAGTGGCGAAAGTTGACAGAGTGGAGGAAGTGGAGGAAGTAGAGGAAGTGGAGGAAGTGGAGGAAGTGAAGGAAGTGGAAGAAGTTGACGAAGTGGACGAAGTGGACGAAGTGGACGATGTGGAGGAAGTGGAGGAAGGGGACGAAGTGGACGAAGCGGACGAAGCGGGCGAAGTTGACTAAGTGGAGGGAGTGGACGAAGTGGAGGAAGTGGAGGAAGTGAAGGAAGTGGAGGAAGTGGAGGAAGTGGACGAAGTTGACGAAGTGGACGAAGATGACGATGTTGACGAAGTGGACGAAGTGGAGGAAGTGGCCGAAGTGGACAAAGTCGAAGAAGTGCACAAAGTGGCGAAAGTTGACAGAGTGGAGGAAGTGGAGGAAGTAGAGGAAGTGGAGGAAGTGGAGGAAGTGGAGGAAGTGGAGGAAGTGGAAGAAGTTGACGAAGTGGACGAAGTGGACGAAGTGGACGATGTGGAGGAAGTGGACGAAGTTGACGAAGTGGACGAAGTGGACGAAGTGGACGAAGTTGACGAAGTGGACGAAGTGGAGGAAGTGGAAGAAGTGGAGTAAGTGGAGGAAGTGGAGGAAGTGGAGGAAGTGGAGGAAGTGAAGGAAGTGGAGGAAGTGGAGGAAGTGGACGAAGTTGACCAAGTGGACGAAATGGACGAAGTGGATGAAGTGGACGATGTTGACGAAGTGGACGAGGTGGACGAAGGGGAGGAAGTCGACGAAGTGGACGAAATGGCAGAAGTGGACGAAGTAGACGAATTTATGAACTTGAAAAAGTGGAGGAAATGGACCAAGTTGAGGAAGTGGAGGAAGTGGAAAAAGTGGAGGAAGTGAAGGAAGTGGAGGAAGTGGACGAAGTGGACGAAGTGGACGAAGTTGACGAAGTGGAGGAAGTGGATGGAATGGAGGAAGTGGACAAAGTTGATGAAGTGGACGAAGTGCACTGTGTGGAGGAAGTGGACGAAGTGGAGGACATGGACGAAGTTGACGAAGTGGACGAAGTGGAGGAAGTGGACGAAATGGAGGAAGGGGAGGAAGTGGACGAAGTTGACGAAGGGGACGAAGTGGACGAAGTGGAGGAGGTGGAGGAAGAGGAAAAAGTGGACGAACTGGAGGAAGGGGAGGAAGTGGAGGAAGTTGACGAAGTGGAGGAAGTGGAGGAAGTGAACGAAGTTGACGAAGGGGACGAAATTAAGAAGTGGAAGAGTTGGACGAAGTTGAAGAAGTGGACAGTGTGGAGGAAGTGGAAGAAGTGGAAGAAATCGACGAAGTGGAGGAAGTGGAAGAAGTGGACGAAGTTGACGAAGTTGACGAAGTGGAGGAAGTGGAGGAAGTGGAGGAAGTGGAGGAAGTGGACGAAGTGTAGGAAGTGGACGAAGTTGACGAAGTGGAGGAAGTGGTGGAAGTGGAGGGAGTGGAGGAAGTGGAGGAAGTTGACGAAGTTGACGAAGTGCAAGAAGTGGACGAAGTGGACAAAGTCGAAGAAGTGCACAAAGTGGCGAAAGTTGACAGAGTGGAGGAAGTGGAGGAAGTGGAAGAAGTGGACGAAGTGGACGATGTGGAGGAAGTGGAGGAAGGGGACGAAGTGGACGAAGCGGGCGAAGTTGACGAAGTGGAGGGAGTGGACGAAGTGGAGGAAGTGGAGGAAGTGAAGGAAGTGGAGGAAGTGGACGAAGTGGACGAAGTTGAAGAAGTGGACGAAGATGACGATGTTGACGAAGTGGACGAAGTGGACAAAGTGGAAGAAGTGGACGAAGTTGACGAAGTGGACGAAGTGCACGAAGTGGACGAAGTGGACGAAGTTGACGAAGTGGAGGAAGTGGGGGAAGTGGAAGAAGTGGAGGAAGTGGAGGAAGTGGAGGAAGTTGAGGAAGTGGAGTAAGTTGACGAAATGGAGGAAGTGGAGGAAGTTGAGGAAGTGGAGGAAGTTGACGAAGTGGACGATGTGGAGGAAGTGGATGAAGTCGACGAAGTGGCCGAAACGGAGAAGCGAATGAAGTGGAGGATGTGGAGGAAGTTGAGGAAGTGGAGGAAGTGGAAGAAGTCGAGGAAGTGGAGGAACTGGGGGAACTGTACGAAGTGGACGAAGTTGACGAAGTGGAGGAAGTAGACGAAGTGGAGGAAGTAGAGGAAGTGGAGGAAGTAGAGGAAGTGGAGGAAGTTGACGAAGTGGACGAAGTTGACGAAGTAGACAAAGTTGACGAAGTGGAGGAAGTGGAGGAAGTGGACGAAGTCGACGAAGTTGAAGAAGTGGAAGAAGTCGAAGAAGTGGACGAAGTTGATGAAGTGGACGAAGTGGAGGAATTGGATGAAGTGGACGAAGTGGAGGAAGTGGACGAAGCTGACGAAGTGGACGAAGTGGACGAAGTGGCGGAAGTGAAGGAAGAGGAGGAAGTGGAGGAAGTGGACGAAGATGACGAAGTGCACGAAGTTTAAGAAGTGGAAGAACTGGACGAAATGGAAGAAGTGGACAGTGAGGAGGAAGTGGACGAAGTTGACGAAGTGGACGAAGTGGAGAAAGTTGACGAAGTGGAGGAAGTGGACGAATTGGACAAAGTGGAAAAAATGGAAGAAGTGGAGGAAGTGGACAAAGTGGAGGAAGTGGAAGAAGTGGAGGAAGTAGAGGAAGTTTACGATGCGCACGAACTGGACGAAGTGCACAAAGTGGACGAAGTGGACGAAGTTGACGAAATGCACGAAGTTGACGAAGTGGAGGAAGTTGACGAAATGGATGAAGTTGACGAAGTCGAGGAAGTGGAGGAAGTGGACGAAGATGACGAAGTGGACGAAGTTTAAGAAGTGGAAGAACTGGATGAAATGGAAGAAGTAGAAAGTGTGGAGGAAGTGGACGAAGTGGAGGACATGGACGAAGTTGACGAAGTGGATGAAGTGGAAGAAGTGGAGGAAGTGGACGAAGTGGTGGAAGTTGCCGAAGTGGAGGAAGTAGACGAAGAGAACGAAGTTGAGGAAGTGGACGAATTGGACGATGTGGAGGAAGTGGACGAAGTCGACGAAGTTGACGAAGTGGAGGAAGTGCAGGAAGTGGAGGAAGTGGAGGAAGTGGAGGAAGTTGAGGAAGTTGAGGAAGTGGAGGAAGTGGAGGAAGTGGACGAAGATGACGAAGTGGACGAAGTGGACGAAGTGGACGAAGTGGACGATGTTGACAAAGTGGATGAAGTTGGCAAAGTGGACGAAGTGGACGAGGTGGACGAAGGAGAGGAAGTGGACGAAGTTGGAGAAATGGCAGAAGTGGACGAAGTAGACGAAGTTTATGAACTGGACAAAGTGGAGGAAATGGACCAAGTTGACGAAAAGGACGAAGTTGACGAAGTGGAGGAAGTGGACGAAGTTGACGATGTGGACGAAGTTGACAAAGTGCAGGAAGTGCATAAAAAGGAGGAAGTGGACGAAGTGGGGAAGTGGACAAAGTTGACGAAGTGGAGGAAGTGGACAGGGTGGAGGAAATGGACGACATGGACGAAGTTGACGAAGTGGAGGAAGAGGAGGAAGTGGACAAAGTTGACGAAGTGGACGAAGTTTAAGAAGTGGAAGAGTTGGACGAACTGGAAGAAGTGGAGGAAGTGTGGATGAAGTGGAGGAAATGGACGAAGTGGAGGAAGTAGATGAAGTGGACGAAGTGGACGAAGTGGACGAAGTTGAGGAAGTGGAGGAAGTGTAGGAAGTGGAGGAAGTGTAAGAAGTGGACGAAGTTGACAAAGTGGACGAAGTGGACGAAGTGGAGGAAGTGGACGAACTGGAAGAAGTGGAGGAAGTGTGGACGAAGTGGACGAAGTGGAGGAAATGGAGGAAGTGGATGAAGTGGACGAAGTGGACGAAGTGGACGAAGTTGAGGAAGTGGAGGAAGTGTAGGAAGTGGAGGAAGTGTAAGAAGTGGACGAAGTTGACAAAGTGGACGAAGTGGACGAAGTGGAGGAAGTGGACGAAGTGGACGAAGTTGACAGAGTGGGGGAAGTCGAGCAAGTGGAGGAAGTAGAGGAAGTGTGTTGGCAAAAATCACCTATGAAGTTTTGATGATGAACAGAGTTGCACAAGTAAAGACAAATTAAGGATTGATGTATTTTTATAAAGCTTTTGTAATAATCTAAGTTGATAAAGTAGTGCTCACAAATGTATTAGGACTGATTATTGTAATTTACATTTAAATGTTGTTGAGATTCGTCAACATTCTGTTTTAATCGATTAAACCTAGTTTTAATCGATTAAAACCGAGGCTGGCCTTGAAAGCCCAAGTGCCACTGGAATAATCGATTAAAGTGTATAATAATCGATTAGCTAATCGATTAGTCCTGAGAATAATCGATTAACACTGACCGTTGGGGTTTTCAGATTTGAAAAACTAGCCGTTGTACTCATTTTAATCGATTAATACTTATGTTAATCGATTAAATACGTTAGATGGCCAGTTTTCGTAGAATGGAAGAGTATTAGGCTGAGTCTATAAATTGGCTCACTATTTCTCTCAAAAATAACTCTTCCCTTGTGCAAAAGATCTCTGAACTCTTTGAGAACTCTGTGAGATTGTTGAAGCTAAGGAAACTCTTGTCTGCAAGTCCTGAAGTGGTACTGTGGTGACAGAGGAATAGCTTGTTCATCCTTGGTGTGTCTAAGGAAGTGTCTGGAAGAGGATCATCCTTCGTGAAGCATTCGAAGGAGGTGGTCATCCTTTGTGAAGATTCAAAGGAGGTGTAAGTTCATCTCTTGTGGTTTCAAGAGAGGTGGTAATTTCTAAACTGTTACAAATTGTTTTTCTGTGTGACTAATATTTGTAACTGTTTTGTGATAGTGAAAAAGGTTTATCTTGTTTGAGATAAGCGACTGGACGTAGGATCCTAGTGATCTGAACCAGGATAAAATCACCTGTGCAATTTTTCTCTTTCCCTTACTCTGTTATTTACATTCAATTATCTGCTTAGTAAGAAAGAATTGAGAGAAAAATATTAAAAAGGCATAATAAGAGAATATAACCAATTCACCCCCCCTCTTGGTTTGTTACCACGCTAATAATTCCGCTGCAGCGATTCTAACAATTGGTATCAGAGCTTGCTTTGATAGTCATTCAAATGGCAGGATCACATCAAACCTTTGCAGAGGGTGCATCAATCAATAGACCCCCACTATTCACAGGTGAGAACTATGCATTCTGGAAGGTAAGGATGCAAATATTTATTGAATCTATTGATTGTGAAATTTGGGATGTTATTGCGTCTGGTTCTTCTGTTCCTACTAACAATATACAGGAACCAAAGCCCCGTGGTCAATGGATCATTGAAGAAAAGAAAAGATTTCAGAATGATGTGAAAGCTAGGAATATTATTGCATCAGCATTGACTGTTGATGAGTTCTACAGGGTTTCTGTCTGCAAAACTGCTCAAGAGATGTGGGACGTGCTCAGAATGACACATGAAGGAACAGATGACGTAAAGAGGGCAAGAAAGAATTCCCTGATTCAAGAGTATGAAATGTTCAGGATGAAGCAAGGAGAAACAATTTCTGACGTTCAAAAACGCTTCACCAACATTGTCAATCATCTCATTGGACTGGGTAAGTCATTTGATACTGATGAATTAAACATTAAAATTTTGAAGTCTTTAGACAGGTCGTGGCAACCTAAGGTGACTGCAATCTCGGAGTCACAAAACCTCAACACCATGACTATGGCGGCATTATTTGGAAAGTTGAGGGAACATGAATTAGATCTTGGAAGACTTGATGAAGAAGAAGCTAAAGCCAAAACCAACAAGAAGAGTTTGGCGTTAAAATCAGAGGTTGATAGAAGCAAAGGTAAATCGGAAGATGAAGACTCAGACGAAGAGGAAAACTTAAGCCTCGTGATCAAAAGATTAAACAAATTCATGAAGTCTAAAGGTAAAGGAAGGTTTAGGTACGAAAAGAAAGATAATCAGGCATCTTCCTCAAATTACCGATGCTACAGCTGTGGAGAAAAGGGGCATCTAAAGGCAGACTGTCCAAATCAGAAGAGAGGTGAAGACAAAAATGAGAAAAGATTCTTCAAGAAAAAGAAAGCATACATTGCATGGGAAGACGATAATGAGTCCTTTTCAGATTCAAGCGATTCAGATGAAGAAGCAAACATCTGTTTAATGGCAGATGATGATAATGTCAGCCAAGTAAGTAGCTCACATTGTTCTGATAATAATAGTCAAGTTGATGAAGATGAATTGCATGAAACATATGCTGCATTGTTAATTGAATCTGAAAAATTAAATATTTCTCATAAAAAGCTGAAAAAGAATTTTAAAAATTTAAAATCTGAATTTGACAACCTTCTTGAAGAAAATAAAAATTTGAAGTTTACTTCTGAAAATCTTACTAAATTAAATGATGCCTTGAAAACTGAATTTTCAAATTCATCTGAAGAAAACAGAAGTTTGAAAAATAAATTTTTATATCAAGCAGAAGAAATCAGGAATTTGAAAAGTAAAGTACTATATTATGAAAAAGAAAAATATGTTGCTAATCATGAATGTGAGTCTTGCATACAATTCAAATATTTTTCTGAACAAACAACCTTAGGAGAATGTAGCAAAAATAATGAAAATAAGGTTGTTAAAACTGAGTGTGTTCCTAAAATTAAAAACAAACAGAATAGAAGAACCCGTAGAATATGGGTAGAAAAAGGAACAACTCATGGGAACACAAGCGTTGTATCATGCTTTTATTGTATGAAAAAGGGTCATACTTCAAATAAATGTAAAATTAAGCATTATGGTGTTCCTAGTGGTAGATATGTTTCGGTTGCTAAATAATTTGAATCTAACCCAAAAGGACCCATACAAAGAAGTTGGGTACCTAAAATAGCTTGTTTTTTCCTTTCTTTTGCAGGCATTACAAAAATCAAGAAAAGTCATGTGGTGTCTTGATAGTGGTTGCTCAAAACACATGACAGGAGACATAACAAAATTTACAAACTTTAAAGAAAAGGAACAAGGTTTTGTTACCTATGGTGACAACAACAAAGGAAGAATTCTTGGAAAAGGGGATATAGGAAGCAAAGACACCTTGATGATCAAAGACGTGTTATATGTAGAAGGACTGAGGCATAACTTAATTAGCATCAGTCAACTGTGCGACAAAGGATTCAAGGTAACTTTTGAGAAGAATTCTTGCACTATTTTTAAGATTGATTCTTCTGAAATTGCTTTAAAAGGAGTTAGATACAATAATATTTATCTAATTGATTTAGAAAACATAGTAAATAAAAATATTTCATGTTTAGTTGTTAAAGAGGGAAAACCCATGGTTGTGGCACAGGCGTGCTGCTCATATACATATGCAACAACTTAACAAACTAGTATCTAGAGAACTAGTAATTGGTTTACCAAAATTAATATTTGTAAAAGATAAATTATGTGATGCATGTCAAAAGGGGAAACAAGTTAAAAATTCCTTTCATTCAAAAAATATTGTTTCTACTTTAAAACCTTTAGAACTCTTACATTTGGATTTATTTGGTCCTTCAAGGATAAAAAGTTTTGGTGGAAACTATTATGCTTTAGTTATTGTTGATGATTTTTCAAGATATACTTGGACCTTGTTTCTCACTCTTAAGAGTGAAGCTTTTAAAGAATTTAAGAAGTTTGCTATTTTAATCCAAAATGAAAAGGATTTAAGAATAAAAGCTATTAGAAGTGACCATGGTGGTGAATTTCAAAATGAATTATTTGAAAATTTTTGTGAAGAGCATGGTATTTCTCATAACTTTTCTTCTCCTAGAACTCCTCAACAGAATGGAGTAGTAGAAAGAAAGAATAGATCATTAGAGGAACTTGCTCGTACCATGTTAAATGAAAATAATGTTCCTAAACAATTTTGGGCTGATGCTATAAGTACTGCTTGCTATGTTTTAAACAGAATGTTAATCCGACCTATTTTAAAACCTACTCCTTATGAACTTTTTAAAAATAGAAAACCAAATGTTTCCCATTTGAAAATCTTTGGTTGCAAATGCTATGTTTTAAACAATGGAAAACAGAATTTGGGAAAATTTGATTCAAAAGCTGATGAAGGAATTTTTCTTGGATATTCTTTAACTAGCAAAGCATATAGAGTCTTTAATAGAAATCTGCTTACAATAGAAGAATCCATACATGTTACTTTTGATGAAATTGTGGACCTTGAGGCAAAACCTCTTGAGTAAGAAGAATTTGATGCAGGAACAAGTGAAAATTCATCAAAGGAGACAAATGAAGAAAAGAATAATGACGATCCTCAAGATGAAGATTTAAATAAAATATGGCAACAACCTAGAGGATTATCTTTGGACAACATAATTGGCGATATCACACAAGGGGTAAGCACAAGAAGTAATACTGCAAATTATTGTATGAATGTTGCTTTTGTGTCACAGATTGAACCAAAGAACATTAAAGAAGCCCTTCAAGATGAAAAATGGTGTATCGCAATGCAAGAAGAACTCAACCAGTTTGAAAGAAATCAAGTATGGGAATTAATTCCCAGAAACGACACTCATCAAGTAATTGGAACTAAATGGGTGTTCAGAAACAAACTGGATGAAGAAGGAAACATAACCAAGAATAAAGCTAGGCTTGTCGCAAAAGGAAATAGTCAAGAAGAAGGTATAGATTATGATGAGACATACGCTCCAGTTGCCAGGTTAGAGGCAATACGCCTACTTCTTGCTTATGCATCAATGATGAAATTTAAATTATTTCAAATGGATGTTAAGAGTGCTTTTCTAAACGGTTATATCAAAGAAGATGTATTTGTTGAACAACCACCTGGTTTTGAAGATTTTAAAAACCCAAATCACATCTACAAATTAAAGAAAGCACTATATGGCTTAAAACAGGCACCTAGATCTTGCTATGAACGTCTGAGCAATTTTCTAGTAGAAAATGATTTCAACAGAGGAAAAATTGATTCAACCTTATTTATTAAAAAGAATGGAAAACATTTTCTACTTGTTCAAGTATATGTAGATGACATTATTTTTGGTTCATCTAACGCATCTCTCTGCGAGAATTTTGCTAAGTCCATGCAGGGAGAATTTGAGATGTCTATGATGGGAGAACTTACTTTCTTCCTCGGACTTCAAATCAAACAAATGGAGGAAGGAACCTTTATATCTCAAACCAAGTATTGCAGGGAAATTCTTAAAAAGTTTGAGATGGACAATGCCAAAGAAGCATCAACCCCCATGGGGACATCCTGCTACTTAGACAAAGATGAGACAGGTAAAGAGGTAATCCAGACCAAATACAGAGGTATGATTGGCTCTTTATTATATCTCACTGCTAGTAGACCTGACATCATGCAAAGTGTATGTGTGTGTGCTAGGTTTCAGTCAAGCCCTAGGGAGTCTCATCTCACTGCTATAAAACGTATTTTTAAATATCTCAAGGGGTCCAACACCTTATGGAACTCCGTGGAAGGTATTATCCGGATCTCGTTCGCACTTTCTATTACAATTTAAAAATTCGGGATGGGGTGTTCCAAACAAAAGTAAAAGGAGTAGACATTGTCTTGGAGAATGATATTTGGACAAATGTTGCAAAGGTCCCTGTCTTAGAGCATTCTCAAACTATCCCAGATGACTTTGCACAATTCAACAAGATAGCGGTCTACCAGTCCTTTCTCCGCAATCCTCGTCAGCACAATGCGCGTCTTTTCCTTGCAGGTGGACTCAAGATGGAAGAACGTCTCCTGCACTACCTCATTGTCTGGATTTTGTGCCCTAGAGGATCCAACCATGCCCAATGCTCTGAAACTGATCTCATCATCATGTACGGTATTCTTCAGAGCATTCCTCTCAATTGGCCTCATTTGATCAAGACAATTATGTACAAGGCTAAAAGGTTAGATGTAGCCCCTCTTCCATATCCTCTCCTTGTTTCCCAAATCTGTGAGTACAAAGGAGTGGATATCACCAATGAAAACCATGAGACTGTTCTCCCTGGTCATAAGGTTGGAGATAATTCCCTAAGACAAATGGGTTTTATCAAACAGGGACAATCTTACATACATCCTGAGGATGCTATTGAGGGCAATGAAGATGAAGCTGAAGATATTCCAATGCCTGATCCCACAAATGTTGCTGGCCCATCTCAAGTCCATGAGGAATACAGTCTAGAAAGTCTCTCTAGACAAATGACTGAGATGACTCGCCTTCAAACTGAGATGATGAACATCCAAAACGTTCGCCATGAAGAAATTTGTACTCATCTCAGAAATTTAGACACTAGGCTCTTAGGCTTAGAGCAACATCTTTTTAGTGAAAGTGATGAATTCTAGGGCTTATTTGCTTGTCTTGTTTGTTTGGTTTTATGATTATGTGCATCCTCAATAAAAAGTGTTGTTTATTTTATTTTTCGATATACCTTATCTCTTTTTATTTAGGGGGAGCATGCAGTTTTTTTTCTTCTGATCAAAAAAAGGGGGAGAAAACAAGCTTATAAAGCTTATAATTATTATTTTCTATTAATCTCTCTTTTTATGAGTTGTGACTATTTCAGATTATTAAAAAGCTTTGAACTCAGAGGAATTTTTTGATCATCATAAAAAAGGGGGAGAATGTTGGCAAAAATCACCTATGAAGTTTTGATGATGAACAGAGTTGCACAAGTCAAGACAAATTAAGGATTGATGTATTTTTATAAAGCTTTTGTAATAATCTAAGTTGATAAAGTAGTGCTCACAAATGTATTAGGACTGATTATTGTAATTTACATTTAAATGTTGTTGAGATTCGTCAACATTCTGTTTTAATCGATTAAACCTAGTTTTAATCGATTAAAACCGAGGCTGGCCTTGAAAGCCCAAGTGCCACTGGAATAATCGATTAAAGTGTATAATAATCGATTAGCTAATCGATTAGTCCTGAGAATAATCGATTAACACTGACCGTTGGGGTTTTCAGATTTGAAAAACTAGCCGTTGTACTCATTTTAATCGATTAATACTTATGTTAATCGATTAAATACGTTAGATGGCCAGTTTTCGTAGAATGGAAGAGTATTAGGCTGAGTCTATAAATTGGCTCACTATTTCTCTCAAAAATAACTCTTCCCTTGTGCAAAAGATCTCTGAACTCTTTGAGAACTCTGTGAGATTGTTGAAGCTAAGGAAACTCTTGTCTGCAAGTCCTGAAGTGGTACTGTGGTGACAGAGGAATAGCTTGTTCATCCTTGGTGTGTCTAAGGAAGTGTCTGGAAGAGGATCATCCTTCGTGAAGCATTCGAAGGAGGTGGTCATCCTTTGTGAAGATTCAAAGGAGGTGTAAGTTCATCTCTTGTGGTTTCAAGAGAGGTGGTAATTTCTAAACTGTTACAAATTGTTTTTCTGTGTGACTAATATTTGTAACTGTTTTGTGATAGTGAAAAAGGTTTATCTTGTTTGAGATAAGCGACTGGACGTAGGATCCTAGTGATCTGAACCAGGATAAAATCACCTGTGCAATTTTTCTCTTTCCCTTACTCTGTTATCTACATTCAATTATCTGCTTAGTAAGAAAGAATTGAGAGAAAAATATTAAAAAGGCATAATAAGAGAATATAACCAATTCACCCCCCCTCTTGGTTTGTTACCACGCTAATAATTCCGCTGCAGCGATTCTAACAATGTGGAGGAAGTGGACAAAGTGGAGGAAATGGAGGAAATGGAGGAAGTGAGGAAGTGGACGAAGTTGACGAAGTGGACGACGTGGACGAAGTGGAGGAAGTATACAAAGTTGACGAAGTGGACGAAGTGGATGAAGTGGACGAAGTGGACGAAGTGGAGGAAGTTGAGGAAGTGGAGGAAGTTTAGGAAGTGGAGGAAGTGTAAGAAGTGGACGAAGTTGACGAAGTGGAGGAAGTGGAGGAAGTGGAGGAAGTGGAGGAAGTTGACGAAGTTGACGAAGTGCACGAAGTGGACAAAGTGGACAAAGTGGACAAAGTGGAAGAAGTGCACAAAGTGGCAGAATTTGACAAAGTGGAGGAAGTGGAGGAAGTAGAGGAAGTGGAGGAAGTGGACAAAGTGGAGGAAGTGGAGGAAGTGGAGGAAGTGAGGAAGTGGACGAAGTTGACGAAGTGGACGAAGTTGACGAAGTGGAGGAAGTGGAGGAAGTGGAGGAAGTGCATGAAAAGGAGGAAGTGGACGAAGTGGACGAAGTGGACAAAGTTGACGAAGTGGACGAAATGGACGATGTTGACGAAGTGGATGGAGTTGGCAAAGTGGACGAAGGAGACGAGGTGGACGAAGGAGAGGAAGTGGACAAAGTTGAAGAAATGGCAGAAGTGGACGAAGTAGACGAAGTTTATGAACTGGACAAAGTGGAGGAAATGGACCAAGTTCACGAAGTGGACCAAGTTGACGAAGTGGAGGAAGTGGAAGAAGTGGAAGAAGTGGAGGAGGTGGAGGAAGTGGAGGAAGTGGAGGACGTGGAGGAAGTGGAGGAAGTGGACAAAGTGGAAGAAGTGGAGGAAGTGGAGGAAGTGGAGGAAGTTGACGAAGTGGACGAAGCTGACGAAGTGGAGGAAGTGGAGGAAGTGGAGGAAGTGCATGAAAAGGAGGAAGTGGACGAAGTGGAGGAAGTGGACAAAGTTGAAGAAATGGCAGAAGTAGACGAAGTTTATGAACTGGCCAAAGTAGAGGAAATGGACCAAGTTGACGAAGTGGACGAAGTTGACGAAGTGGAGGAAGTGGAGGAAGTGGAAGAAGTGGAGGAAGTAGAGGAAGAGGAGGAAGTGGACGAAGTTGACGATGTGGACGAAGTTGACAAAGTGGAGGAAGTATATAAAAAGGAGGAAGTGGACGAAGTGGGGAAGTGGACAAAGTTGACGAAGTAGAGGAAGTGGACAGGGTGGAGGAAGTGGAAGACATGGACGAAGTTGACGAAGTGGAGGAAGTGGACGAAGTTGACGAAGTGGACGGAGTTTAAGAAGTGGATGAAGTGGACGAAGTGGAGGAAGTGGATGAAGTGGACGAAGTTGACAAAGTGGAGGAAGTAGGCGAAGTGGATGAAGTGGATGAAGTGGACGAAGTGGAGGAAGTTGAGGAAGTGGAGGAAGTGTAGGAAGTGGACGAAGTGTAAGAAGTGGACGAAGTGGACAAAGTGGACGAAGTGGACGAAGTGGAGGAACTGGAGGAACTGGAGGAAATTGACGAAGTGCACGAAGTGGAGGAAGTGGAAAAAGTGGAAGAAGTGGAGGAAGTGGACGAAGTTGAAGAAATGGCAAAAGTGGACGAAGTAGACGAAGTTTATGAACTGGACAAAGTGGAGGAAATGGACCAAGTTGACGAAGTGGACGAAGTTGACGAAGTGGAGGAAGTGGAGGAAGTGGACGAAGTTGACGAAGTGGACGAAGTTGACGAAGTGGACGAAGTGGAGGAAGTGGAGGAAGTGCATGAAAAGGAGGAAGTGGACGAAGTGGACAAAGTTGAAGAAATGGCAGAAGTGGACGAAGTAGACGAAGTTTATGAACTGGACAAAGTGGAGGAAATGGACCAAGTTGACGAAGTGGACGAAGTTGACGAAGTGGAGGAAGTGGAGGAAGTGGAAGAAGTGGAGGAAGTGGAGGAAGTGGAGGAAGTGGACGAAGTTGACGATGTGGACGAAGTTGACAAAGTGGAGGAAGTGCATAAAAAGGAGGAAGTGGACGAAGTGGGGAAGTGGACAAAGTTGACGAAGTGGAGGAAGTGGAGGAAGTGGACGAAGTTGACGATGTGGACGAAGTTTAAGAAGTGGAAGAGTTGGACGAAGTTTAAGAAGTGGAAGAGTTAGACGAACTGGAAGAACTGGAGGAAATGTGGAGGAAGTGGACGAAGTGGTGGAAATGGACGAAGTTGACGAAGTGGAGGAAGTGGATGAAGTGGACGAAGTGGACGGAGTTGACGAAGTGGAGGAAGTAGGCGAAGCGGATGAAGTGGATGAAGTGGACGAAATGGAGGAAGTTGAGGAAGTGGAGGAAGTGTAGGAAGTGGAGGAAGTGTAAGAAGTGGACGAAGTGGAAGAAGTGGAGGAAGTGGAGGAAGTGGAGGAAATGGAGGATGTTGACGAAGTGCACGAAGGGGATGAAGTGGACAAAGTGTAAGAAGTGCATAAAGTGGCGGAGGTTGCCAGAGTGGAGGAAATGGAGGAAGTGGAGGAAGTAGAGGAAGTGGAGGAAGTGGACAAAGTGGAGGAAGTGGAGGAAGTGGAGGAAGTGAGGAAGTGGACGAAGTTGACGAAGTTGACGAAGTGGACGAAGTGGAGGAAGTCGAGCAAGTGGACGAAGTTGACGAAGTTGACGAAGTGGACGAAGTAGACGAAGTTGACGAAGTGGACGAAGTGGAGGAAGTGGACAAAGTCGACGAAGTTGAAGAAGTGGAAGAAGTGAAGCAAATGGACGAAGTTGACGAAGTGGAGGAAGTGGACGAAGTGGAGGAACTGGAGGAATTGGACGAAGTGGAGGAATTGGAGGAAGTGGAGGAAGTGGAGGAAGTGGAGGAAGTTGACGAAGTTGACGAAGTGGACGAAATTGACGAAGTTGACGAGTGGAGGAAGTGGACGAAGTTGCGGAAATGAAGGAAGTGGAGAAAGTGGAGGAAGTGAAGGATATGGACGAAGTGGACAAAGTGGACGAAGTTGACGAAGTTGACGAAGTTGACAAAGTTGATGAAGTGGACGAAGTTGACGAAGTTGACGAAGTGGAGGAAGTGGAGGAAGTTGAGGAAGTAGAGGAAGTAGACGAAGTTGACGAAGTGGAGGAAGTGGATGAAGTGGACGAAGTGGACGAAGTGGACGAAGTGGACGAAGTGAAGGAAGTTGAGCAAGTGGAGGAAGTGGAGGAAGTGTAAGAAGTGGAAGAAGTTGACGAAGTGGACGAAGTGGAGGAAGTGGAGGAAGTGGACGAAGTGAAGGAAGTGGAGGAAGTTGAGGAAGTGGAGGAAGTAGACGAAGTGGACGAAGTGGAGGAAGTGGATGAAGTGGACGAAGTGGACGAAGTGGACGAAGTGAATGAAGTTGAGCAAGTGGAGGAAGTGGAGGAAGTGTAAGAAGTGGAAGAAGTTGACGAAGTGGAGGAAGTGGAGGAAGTGGACGAAGTGAAGGAAGTGGAGGAAGTTCACGAAGTTGACGAAGTGGACGAAGTGGATAAAGTGGAAGAAGTGCACAAAGTGGCGGAATTTGACAGAGTTGAGGAAGTGGAGGAAGTAGAGGAAGTGGAGGAAGTGGACAAACTGGAGGAAGTGGAGGAAGTGGAGGTAGTAGAGGAAGTGAGGAAGTGGATGAAGTTGACGAAGTGGACGAAGTTGACGAAGTCACGAAGTGGAGGAAGTGGAGGAAGTGGACGAAGTTGACGAAGCTGAGGAAGTGCATGAAAAGGAGGAAGTGGAGGAAGTGGACGAAGTTGACAAAGTGGAGGAAGTGCATGAACAGGAGGAAGTGGAGGAAGTGGACAAAGTTGACGAAGTGGAGAAAGTGGGCGAAGTGGACGAAGTTGACGAAGTGCACGAAGTTCAAGAAGTGGAAGAGTTGGACGAAGTGGAAGAAGTGGATAGTGTGGAGGAAGTGGACGAAGTGGAGGAAGTTGACGAAGTTGACGAAGTTGACGAAGTGGACGAAGTGCACGAAGTGGACGAAGTGCACGAAGTGGACGAAGTGGACAAAGAGGAAGAAGTGCACAAAGTGGCGGAAGTTGACACAGTGGAGGAAGTGGAGGAAGTGGAGGAACTGGACGAAGTGAGGAAGTGGACGAAGTGGAGGAAGTCGAGGAAGTGGACGAAGTTGACAAAGTGGACGAAGTTGAGGAAGTGGACGAAGTGGAGGAAGTGGACAAAGTCGACGAAGTTGAAGAAGTGGAAGAAGTGGAGGAAATGAACGAAGTTGTTGAAGTGGACGAAGTGGACGAAGAGGACGAGTTGGCGGAAGTGGACGAAGTGGAGCAATTGGAGGAAGTGGAGGAAGTGGAGGAAGTTGACGAAGTTGACGAAGTGGACGAAGTTGACGAAGTTGACGAGTGGAGGAAGTGGACGAAGTGGCAGAAGTGAAGGATGTGGACGAAGTGGACAATGTGGACGAAGTTGACGAAGTGGACAAAGTTGATGAAGTGGACGAAGTTGACGAAGTGTAGGAAGTGGAGGAAGTTGAGGAAGTGGAGGAAGTAGACGAAGTTGACGAAGTGCACGAAGTAGACGAAGTGGATAAAGTGGAAGAAGTGCACAAAGTGGCGGAATTTGACAGAGTTGAGGAAGTGGAGGAAGTAGAGGAAGTGGAGGAAGTGGACAAACTGGAGGAAGTGGAGGAAGTAGAGGAAGTGAGGAAGTGGACGAAGTGGACGAAGTGGACGAAGTCGACAAAGTGGAGGAAGTGGAGGAAGTGGACGAAGTGGACGAAGTTGACGAAGCTGAGGAAGTGCATGAAAAGGAGGAAGTGGACAAAGTTGACGAAGTGGACGAAGTGGACGATGTTGACGAAGTGGATGAAGTTGGCAAACTGGACGAAGTAGACGAGGTGGACGAAGGAGAGGAAGTGGACAAAGTTGAAGAAATAGCAGAAGTGGACGAAGTAGACGAAGTTTATGAACTGGACAAAATGGAGGAAATGGACCAAGTTGACGAAGTGGAGGAAGTGGAGGAAGTGGAAGAAGTGGAGGAAGTGGAGGAAGTGGAGGAAGTGGACGAAGTGGACGAAGTTGACAAAGTGGACGAAGTTGACAAAGTGGAGGAAGTGCATGAACAGAAGGAAGTGGAGGAAGTGGACAGAGTTGACGAAGTGGAGAAAGTGGGCGAAGTGGACGAAGTTGACGTAGTGGACGAAGTTCAAGAAGTGGAAGAGTTGGACGAAGTGGAAGAAGTGGATAATTTGGAGGAAGTGGACGAAGTGGAGGAAGTTGACGAAGTTGACGAAGTGGACGAAGTGGACGAAGTGGACAAAAAGGAAGAAGTGCACAAAGTGGCGGAAGTTGACAGAGTGAAGGAAGTGGAAGAAGTATAGGAAGTGGAGGAAGTGGAGGAAGTGGAGGAAGTGTACGAAGTTGACGAAGTGGACGAAGTGGACGAAGTGGAGGAAGTGGAGGAACTGGACGAAGTGGACGAAGCGGACGAAGCGGACAAAGAGGAAGAAGTGCACAAAGTGGCGGAAGTTGACAGAGTGGAGGAACTGGACGAAGTGAGGAAGTGGACGAAGTAGAGGAAGTGGAGGAAGTCGAGGAAGTGGACGAAGTTGATAAAGTGGACAAAGTTGAGGAAGTGGACGAAGTGGAGGAAGTGGACAAAGTCGACGAAGGTGAAGAAGTGGAAGAAGTGGAGGAAATGGACGAAGTTGTTGAAGTGGACGAAGTGGACGAAGAGGACGAGTTGGCGGAAGTGGACGAAGTGGAGCAATTGGAGGAAGTGGAGGAAGTGGAGGAAGTTGACGAAGTTGACGAAGTGGACGAAGTTGATGAGTGGAGGAAGTGGACGAAGTGGCGGAAGTGAAGGATGTGGACGAAGTGGACAATGTGGACGAAGTTGACGAAGTGGACAAAGTTGATGAAGTGGACGAAGTTGACGAAGTGGAGGAAGTGGAGGAAGTTGAGGAAGTGGAGGAAGTAGACGAAGTTGACGAAGTTGATGAAGTGGACGAAGTGGATGAAATGGACGAAGTGGACGAAGTTTAAGAAGTGGAAGAGTTGGACGAAGGGGAAGAAGTGGACAGTGCGGAGGAAGTAGACGAAGTGGAGGAAATGGACGTAGTTGACGAAGTGGAGGAAGTGGATGAAGTGGACGAAGTGGACGAAGTGGACGAAGTGGACGAAGTGGGCGAAGTGGAGGAAGTGTAAGAAGTGGACGAAGTTGACGAAGTGGACTAAGTGGAGGAAGTGGACGAAGTGGACGAAGTGGAGGAAGTGGAGGAAGTTGACGAAGTAGGCGAAGTGCACGAAGTGGACAAAGTGGAAGAAGTGCACAAAGTGGCAGAAGTTGACAGAGTGGAGGAAGTGGAGGAAGTAGAGGAAGTGGAGGAAGTGGACAAAATGGAGGAAGTGGAGGAACTGGAGGAAGTGAGGAAGAAGACGAAGTTGATGAAGTGGACAAAGTGGAGGAAGTAGAGGAAGTGGAGGAAGTGGAGGAAGTCGACGAAGTTGACGAAGTGCATCAAAAGGAGGAAGTGGACGAAGTGGAGGAAGTGGACAAAGTTGACGAAGTGGACAAAGTTGACGAAGTGGACGATGCTGACGAAGTGGATGAAGTTGGCAAAGTGGACGAAGTAGATGAGGTGGACGAAAGAGAGGAAGTGGACAAAGTTGAAGAAATGGCAGAAGTGGACGAAATAGACCAAGTTTATGAACCGGACGAAGTGGTGGAAGTGGACGAAATGGACGAAGTGGAAGAAGTAGAGGAAGTGGACGAAGTTGACGTAGTTGACGAAGTGGACGAAGTGGAGGAAGTGGAGGAAGAGGATTAAGAGGACGAAGTGGAGGAAGGTAATGAAGTGGAGAAAGTGAGGAAGTGGACGAAGTTGACGAAGTGGTGGAAGTGGAGGAAGTGGACGAAGTTGACGAATTGGACGAAGTTTAAGAAGCGGAAGAGTTGGACGAAGTGGAAGAAGTGGACAGTGTGAAGGAAATGGACGAAGTTGACGAAGTGGACGAAGTGGATGAAGTAG
>CM050924.1:17967931-18029343 GCA_027742785.1 Vigna reflexopilosa
CACAATGAGTGTCCAACATTGAAGTGAAAGGATTGTCCAGGTGGCTTGGAAAGAAAGAGAGCATGCAGTGGCCCATGAGAATGTTCCATCAAAAGGGGGTGGTGCATGAAGAAGGAAATCCAGCACACGTCCACGCTCATTTTCTCGGTCCATCACAACAGCTTCATGCGGAGAATGGGAAGCAACAAGGGTGCACATCCAGCTTTCAATTGGAGAAGCACGCACACATTGCGGTGCATCCAGCAGCTTGGAAGTGGCGTGATGGGCTGATTCATCCAGCGTTGGGAAGAATTGCCAACGTGCAGCAAAGCAAGGCTGGCAGCAGCGGGCCCATCCAGCAAATTGAAGTCCAGAAGCGGTCCGGCAAGAGAGGTGCACGGATTGAATTTTGGGTGTACACATTAACGAGGCCCACAAGCAGCTCATCCATTCTTCACGCTCCAGCTTCAACAATGGTCCAACAGGGGTGTGTCCAGCATTGTCCAGCAGCAGAGGCAGGAGAAGACCTTCACGCTGAGAATGGAAGCATAGGGGGTGTATCCAGCAAGGGCTTCACGGGAAGAAGCCTTGAAGCAGTAGAAACGTGAATGAGGAACACATCCGGGAGGTGCACAAGTGGAAGGGAAGCCCACGGCTGCACGTTACGCTCCAACTTCAACAATGGCATCCAGCAGCTTGGTTGCAGGTCCACGTCCAACAAGCATCACGGTCCAGCAACTCCTATCCAGCAAGCTTGGACAGATTTTGAATTGGAGGGTTTTCACGCGGAGAATGGGAGGCACAGGGGGTGTCCAAAGAAGAATCATTTTCTTCACGTGGACAGCAGCAAAGCTTGGACGATCACACGGTTGGAAGCATTGGAGGATTCATTATTAGGCTTGCCACGTCTTTGAAGGGGGGTGTAGCAAGAATTAATTGGGGAGCATTCATCAAAGAGGGCTGGTTCATTAGGGCTGCTGCACGTGGAATTTTGGGGGTTTTTCATCTTTCATTTAATGGAAGCACACAGCTGAGGTGTGTCTCTGCCTAGGGCTGGATAGAGGATGGTCCAGCCGCCACCTAAGTTGGAGGATTTTTTTTAGTTTAAAAAGAAGAACACTGAGTCACAGAGGCTGGAAAAATTGCAGCACATGGAGGGTTACGGCTAGAGGATTCATTCACTTTTGGTAGGAGTAGCATGCTGTTACGGAACACTGTTTGGAAGCTGGAAGGTAGTCACGGCTTGCTGGAGGCTCTCATTTTCTTTCTCTTCCAGTAGCTCTTGGGTTTTAATTTTAATTTTGGAAAAAGAAAGAAGTGGTGTGCACGGTGTCCGAGAATGAATGAAGAAACGGAGTGTGGTCCGTGATGTGGAGCAAGGAAGAGGTGTTCGGTTTTTACTCTTTCACGCTTGAGTCAAATTTTATTTTCATATCTTATATATTAAAATGGATTTAGGTTGAAGCAGCTAGCTCATTTCATTCTCATCTTCTTCACTTTCACGTTTGAATTCAATAAGTATAAATTATATTTTATATATGCATTCAAGAAGCAACATGTTTATTTAAATCACTTTATTGCTTACGTATTTTAATTCATTGATTTTCGTGATGAAATGCATTTAATGTTAAGCTAAAAGTTCATATTCAATTGGTTCATGAAAACGTGCATTGAATTTTCATTCTTGCTGCACGTGAATTAATGCTTTGCAATTGATGGTTTATGGATGTCCTTTTCTTCAACAATTTATTTCACTGCTCCAATTGCTTTAGCTGGAATGTGGGTATATTTAAATGCCGCTAGGTTTTTTATCTTTTTTATGTTTTTTTCTTTATTTAATTTTAATACTCACTTTAATGTTGTCAATTATATTCGGTTGTATTTAAGTTCCATTTTTAATTTAGTTCATTTTGAATCACAAAAACACTTTCAAAACCCCTCACTACGTGTTGACCTGAAACTGAATCACAATTGGTCCTTGAGAGACGACCTAGGAGTCACTCCCTAGTACTATACTGCATTCTTTTATGCAATCAATTTTTGTGTGAGGTGCGACCCTCTCAACACTCCACTTCGTCCACTTCCTCCACTTCCTCCACTTCCTCCACTTCGTCAACTTCTCCACTTCGTCAATGTGATCCACTTCCTTCACTTCCTCTACTTCCTCCACTTCCTCCACTTCGTCAACTTCGTCCACTTCGTCCATTTCGT
This sequence comes from Vigna reflexopilosa, assembly GCA_027742785.1. Taxonomy (NCBI): domain Eukaryota; kingdom Viridiplantae; phylum Streptophyta; class Magnoliopsida; order Fabales; family Fabaceae; genus Vigna; species Vigna reflexopilosa. The sequence continues at coordinate 17,970,122 of CM050924.1, forward strand.
CCACTTCGTCTACTTGGTAAACTTCCTCCACTTCCTCCATATTGTCCACTTCCTCCACTTTCTCCACCTCCTCCACTTCGTCAAGTCCGTCCACTTCCTTCACTTCCTCCACTTCGTCAACTTCGTCCACTTTGTCAACGTCCTCCACTTCCTCCACTTCCTCCACTTCCCCTCCACTTCCTCCACTTCGTCTACTTCGTCCACTTCGTCCACTTCCTCCACTTCCTCCACTTCCTCCAATTCCTCCACTTCGTCCACTTCGTCAACTTCATCCACTTCGTCCACTTCGTCAACTTCGTCAACTTCAACAACTTCGTCCACTTCCTCCACTTCCTCCACTTCCTTCACTTCCTCCACTTCCTCCACTTCCTCTACTTCGTCCACTTCCTCCACTTCGTCAACTTCCTTCACTTCGTCAAGATCGTCCACTTTGTCCACTTCGTCCATTTCGTCAACTTGTTCCACTTCGTCAACTTCCTCCACTTGCTCCACTTTCTCCACTTCGTCCACTTCGTCCATTTCGTCAACTTCGTCCACTTCCTCCACTTCGTCAACTTTTTCCAATTCGTCAACTTCCTCCACTTCCTCGACTTTCTCCGCTTCGGCCACTTCCTCAACTTTGTCGAATTCCTCCACTTTGTCCATTTCCTCCACTTCGTCCACTTCGTCCACTTCCTCGACTTCCTCGGCTTCCTCCATTTCCTCCACTTCGTCACCTTCCTCCACTTCCTTCACTTCCTCGACTTCCTCGACTTTCTCCACTTCCTCCACTTTGTCCACTTCGTCCACTACATCAACTTCATCCATTTTCTCCACTTCGTCCACTTCGTACACTTCGTCCACTTCGTCCACTTCTTCCACTTCGTCCACTTCTTCCACTTCTTCAACTTGGTCCACTTAGTCAACTTCGTCCACTTCTCCACTTCGTAAACTTCGTCCACTTTCTCCACTTCGTCCACTTGGTCCACTTCGTCAACTTCCTCAACTTCATCCACTTCCTCCACTTCGTCCACTTCCTCAACTTGGTCAACTTCGTCCACTTCAACCACTTCGTCCACTTCTTCAACTTCGTCCACTTCGTTCACTTCGTCATCTTCAACAACTTCGTTCACTTCCTCCACTTCGTCCACTTCCTCAACTTGGTCAACTTCCTCCACTTCGTCCACTTCCTCCACTTCCTCAACTTCCTCAGCTTCCTCCACTTCCTCCACTTCCTCCACTTCGTCCACTTTCTCCACTTGGTCCACTTGATCAACTACATCAACTTCGTCCACTTCCTCCACTTCATCCACTTCCTTCGCTTCCTCCACTTCCTTCACTTCCTCCGCTTCCTCCACTTTCTCCACTTGGTCCACTTGATCCACTACATCAACTTCATCCATTTCCTCCACTTCGTCCACTTCGTACACTTTGTCCACTTCGTCCACTTCTTCCACTTCGTCCACTTCTTCCACTTCTTCAACTTGGTCCACTTAGTCAACTTCGTCCACTTCTCCATTTCGTAAACTTCGTCCATTTTCTCCACTTCGTCCACTTCATCCACTCCGTCTACTTCGTCAACTTCGTCCACTTCGTCAACTTCCTCCACTTCCTCCACTTACTCCACTTCCTCCACTTCCTCCACTTCCTCCACTTCCTCCACTTCGTCAACATCGTCCACTTCGTCCACTTCGTCAACTTCGTCAACTTCGTCCACTTCGTCCACTTCGTCCACTTCGTCCACTTCGTCCACTTCGTCTACTTCCTCCACTTCGTCCACATCGCCCACTTCCTCCACTTGCTCCACTTCGTCAACTTCGTCAACTTAGTCCACTTCCTCCAGTTCGTCAACTTCGTCCACTTCGTCAACGTCGTCCACTTCCTCCATTTCGTCAACTTCGTCGACTTCGTCCATTTCCTCCACTTCGTCTACTTGGTCAACTTCCTCCACTTCTCCCACTTCCTCCATATCGTCCACTTCCTCCACTTCCTCCAGTTCATCCACTTCGTCAAGTTCGTCAACTTCGTCCACTTCCTGCACTTCGTCCACTTGCTCCACTTCGTCAACTTCGTCCACTTTGTCAACGTCGTCCACTTCCTCTACTTCCTCCATTTCCTCCACTTCCTCTCCACTTCCTCCACTTCGTCCACTTCCTACACTTCGTCCACTTCCTCCGCTACCTCCAATTCCTCCACTTCCTCCACTTCGTCAACTTCGTCCACTTTGTCTTCGTCAACTTCGTCCACTCCGTCCTCTTCCTCCAGTTCCTCCACTTCTTTCATTTCCTCCATTTCCTCCACTTCCTCCACATCGTCCACTTCCTCGACTTCCTCGGCTTCCTCCACTTCCTCCACTTCCTCCACTTCTTCAACTTCCTCCACTTCCTTCACTTCCTCGACTTCCTCGACTTCCTCGACTTCCTCCACTTCGTCCACTACATCAACTTCATCCATTTCCGCCACTTCGTCCACTTCGTACACTTCGTCCACTTCTTCCACTTCGTCCACTTCTTCCACTTCTTCAACTTGGTCTACTTAGTCAACTTCGTCCACTTCGTCCACTTCTCCACTTCGTAAATTTCGTCCACTTTCTCCACTTCGTCCACTTCATCCACTTCGTCAACTTCCTCAACTTCCTCCACTTCCTCCACTTCCTCCACTTCCTCAACTTGGTCAACTTCGTCCACTTCAACCACTTTGTCCACTTCTTCAACTTCGTCCACTTCGTCCAGTTCTTCAACTTCGTCCACTTCGTCAACTTCGTCATCTTCAACAACTTCGTCCACTTCCTCCACTTCGTCCACTTTCTTCACTTCGTCCACTTCATCCACTTCCTCTACTTCGTCCAGTTCCTCCACTTCGTAACCATCCTTCACTTCGTCAAGCTCGTCCACTTCGTCCACTTGGTCCACTTCGTCCACTTCGACAACTTGTTCCACTTCGTCAACTTCCTCCACTTCGTCCACTTCCTCCACTTCCTCAACTTCGTCCACTTCCTCCACTTCGTCCATTTCGTCAACTTGGTCAACTTCGTCCACTTCCTCCAATTCGTCAATTTTTTCCACTTCGTCTACTTCCTCGACTTCCTCGACTTTCTCCAATTCGTCCACTTCCTCAACTTCGTCAACTTCGTCCACTTCCTCCACTTCCTCCACTTCCTCCACTTCCTCAGCTTCCTCCACTTCCTCCACTTCGTCCACTTCCTCCACTTCATTCACTTTCTCCTCTTTCTCCACTTCCTCCGCTTCCTCCACTTTGTCCATTTGGTCCACTTCGTCCACTACATCAACTTCATCCATTTCCTCTACTTCGTCCACTTCGTACACTTTGTCCACTTCTTCCACTTCTTCCACTTCTTCCACTTCGTCCACTTCTTCCACTTCTTCAACTTGGTCCACTTAGTCAACTTCGTCCACTTCTCTATTTCGTAAACTTCGTCTATTTTCTCCACTTCGTCCACTTCATCCACTTCGTCTACTTCGTCAATTTCGTCCACTTCGTCAACTTCCTCCACTTCCTCCACTTCGTCCACTTCCTGCACTTCGTCAACATCGTCCACTTCGTCCACTTCGTCAACTTCGTCCACTTCGTCGACTTCGTCCACTTTGTATACTTCGTCTACTTCCTCCACTTCGTCCACATCGTCCACTTCTTCCACTTCCTCCACTTCGTCAACTTCGTCCACTTCCTCCACTTCCTCCACTTCGTCAACTTCGTCCACTTCGTCAACGTCGTCCACTTCCTCCACTTTGTCAATGATGCATCTAGGGGGATGTATTGAAGATGTGTCGTGAGATTGGAGGTGAATGGAGGCTTGGAAGGCAGCTGAAACCAAGGGAACAGTGGCGGCAGCAACTGCAGATTCTGGAGGAATTTTTGGATCAGATTGGATGGGATCTTTGGAGGTGTGGCAGCGGATTGTTGGTGTTTATGGTGAGTGGAGATGGAGGCTAGCTTGGAGAGATGATTCACAACTCAGAAGGCTTCCTAGAGTGGAAGAAAGTTGCAATGGAAATCAAGCTAAGAAGTGACTCTTGGAGAAGGAATTTGCTATACATTCAGCAGAAATTCTTTACTACAATCCAAAAGTGAGCTACAAGCTTTACCCTTCTCCATGTTTTGGCAAATTTGGAACATCTTCTTGTTCTCCAATTTTCCATCCAAAAATAGCAAATAGTATTTGGCCTTGGGGAGAATACTCATCTTGGAGCTTTTTGGCCATTCCTCTTGTGATGGGTCCTATGGTGTTAGACCTTCTTGTATCATCCCCTTCCTCTTGAGAAGGATTTGCCCTCAAATCCAAAAGGTCTTCATCTTCACTATCAAATCCTGAAAAAGGTTTAAGATCAGATACATTAAAGGTAGCATGAACACCATATTGAGGAGGAAGATCAAGTTGATATGCATTGTTATTAATCCTCCTTATCACTCTAAAAGGTCCATCTCCTCTAGGATTGAGTTTCGATTTTCTTAGTTGAGGAAATCTTTCTTTTCTAAGATGAATCCAAACTAAATCTGCTTCATTGAAGATTAACTCTTTCTTGCCCTTATTATGTTGCTTGGCATATTTCTCATTTTGTTGTTGAATTTGAATTTTAACCCTTTGATGTAATTCTTTGATAAATTTAGACTTAGATACCCCATCTTTATGAATAAAATCAATAGAATTTGGAAGGGGTATTAAATCCATGGGTGTCAAAGGATTAAAACCATAAATAACTTCAAAAGGAGACAATTTAGTAGTTCCATGAACTACTCTATTGTAAGCAAACTCAACATGAGGTAGGTACTCATCCCAAGATTTGTGATTTCCTTTAAGAACTACCCTTAGTAAAGTGGAAAGAGATCTATTGACTACTTCAGTTTGACCATCTGTTTGAGGATGGCAAGTAGTAGAAAAAGATAACTTAGTCCCTAATCTAGACCATAAGGTCCGCCAAAAGTGACTAAGAAATTTTGTATCTCTATCCGAAACTATTACCTTAGGTAACCCATGAAGTTTAACCATATCTCTAAAGAATAACTTTGCAATGCTGCTTGCATCATCTACTTTGTGGCAAGGTATAAAATGAGCCATTTTGCTAAATCTATCTACCACCACAAAGATAGAATCAAAACCCCTAGAAGTTTTGGGAAGACCTAACACAAAATCCATACTTATCTCTTCCCAAGGGGTGGAAGCAACATTCAAAGGAGTATACAGTCCATGAGGCATTGATTTAGATTTAGCTTCTAAACAAGTTATACACTTAAAGCAATGCCTTTGAACATCCCTTCTCATGTGAGGCCAAAAGAATTTTTCTTTCAACATGCCAAGGGTTTTTTCTATCCCAAAATGCCCCATTAATCCTCCCTCATGTGTCTCTTTAACAAGGAGTTTTCTATGTGAACCTTGGGGAATGCAAATTTTTCCTTCTTTAAAAAGATACCCTTCTTTCACATAGAATCCTCCTTGAGGCTTATTGAGACATTCCTCATAGATATGAGCAAAATCAAGATCTTGTGAATATAATTCAAGAATGTTATTAAATCCAAGAATTTGAGCTCCCAATGTGGTTAATAGATTAATTTTTCTTGACAAAGCATCAGCCACCACATTGGATTTTCCTTTCTTGTATTTAATAACATAAGTGAATTGTTCAATGAATTCCAACCACTTAGCATGCCTCTTTTGTAACTTGTGTTGACTCTTCAGATACTTAAGTGATTCATGATCACTATGAATGATAAACTCCTTGGCAACAAGATAATGTTCCCAAGTTTGAATGATAAACTCTTTGTCATAGGTGGGGTAATTACAAGAGGCACCATGAAGTTTTTCACTAAAGTATGCAATTGGGTGTCCTTCTTGTAATAATACTGCACCTATGCCAAATCCTGAAGCATCACATTCTAGCTCAAAAGTTTTGGAAAAATTTGGCAAAGCTAGAATGGGTGCTTGTGTGAGCTTCTCTTTGAGTAGCTCAAAAGCTTTTTGTTGTTTTCCCCTCAATGGAATGTAACATCTTTTTTCACCAACTCATTGAAGGGTGAAGCAAGACTAGAGATGTTAGGAACAAATCTTCTATAAAAGCTTGCCAACCCATGGAAGCTCCTTACTTCTCCTACATTCTTTGGAGGAGGCCAATCTTGGATGGCCTTTATTTTTTCTGGGTCCACATGAACCCCATTTTTGGTAACCACAAATCCAAGAAATATGATACTATCAACACAAAAGGTACACTTGTCAAAGTTTGCAAACAATTTGTGTGTTCTAAGAATTGTTAAAACAACTCTCAAATGATTTTCATGAGTTTGCAAATTTTGACTATATACCAAGATGTCATCAAAGTAGACAACTACAAACTTCCCAATGCAATCCCTAAGGACATGATTCATAAGTCTCATGAATGTGCTTGGAGCATTTGTAAGACCAAAAGGCATAACTAGCCATTCATATAATCCAAACTTGGTCTTAAAGGCAGTTTTCCATTCATCACCTTCTTTAATTCTTATTTGGTGATAGCCACTTTTTAAATCTACCTTTGAAAATATTTGTGCTCCATGCAATTCATCGAACATATCATCAAGCCTAGGAATGGGATGTCTATACTTGATTGTGATGTTGTTGATAGCTCTACAATCACAACACATGCGCCACTTCCCATCTTTTTTTGGTACAAGCAACACTGGTACAACACATGGACTTAGGCTCTTTTGAACTAAGCCTTTATCTAGCAACTCTTGGACTTGTGTCTCAATCTCCTTAGTTTCTTGGGGGTTTGTCCTATAGGCTGGCCTATTAGGAAGAACTGCCCCTGGAATGAAATCAATTTGATGTTCAATTCCTCTTATGCGTGGAAGCCCTTTTCGAATTTCTTGTGGGAATAGATCATCAAATTCCTTCAAAAGTTTTTGAATGGATGGAGAAAGAGTTGAAGTCTTTGAATCACTAGATGTGCATGTAAGTGTCCCTTAACAAAGAAGAAGATATGAAGGTTGCTCAACTTGAAGTGTATTGATTAAAGTCTTTTTGTTTAAAAGGACTTCATGTTGAGTGACCTTAGGTGGCACACTTGTTTCTATCCCCTCCTTTCTTTTTGACCTTTTCTTTTGAGCATGTTCTTGCTTTCTTAAAGACTTCATTTGTGCTTGATCCTTAGCCACTTGGGTAGGAGTCAAAGGATGAAGCACAAACTTCTTGTCCTTTTGACGGATAGTGATGGTATTGGTTAGACCATGATGGATAGTTTGATGATCAAATTGCCATGGTCTCCCCAATAACACATGACAGGCTTCCATGGGAACTATATCACATAAAACTTCATCTTTGAAGTTCCCAATGGAAAATGCCAACTTCACTTGATTCTTGACTATTATATCCCCATCTTCATTTAGCCAATGAAGTTTATAAGGTTTTGGATGGGGTATAATATCAAGCTTCAACTTCTCAACCAACCTTGTGCTACAACAATTGCAACAAGATCCACTATCAACAATGAGAGAACAATGATTTTCTTGAATTTTACATCTTGTGTGAAAGATGTTCTCTCTTTGTGATATGTGTTCAAGACTTGGTTGGTTGCTAAGTATCCTTCTCACCATGAGAAGTTGCCCATCATCAGCATATATTTCCTCTTCCCTCTCTTCTTCCTCACTCTCACTTGTACTAGTTGGGGTGTCACTTTCACTACTATAAATGTCCTTGCCTTTCAAAATAATGTTTCTTTTTGTAGGACATTGAGTAGCTACATGACCCCTGCCTAGACATTTGAAGCATTTGATTTCACTTGTTCTTGTGTGTGAGGGTGTCTCTTTCTTGGGTCTCTCTTCTATTTTGGCTAGAGGTTTAAATGGCTCTTTTTCTTTAAAAATTTTCTTTTCAAAAGTAGGTTGAACTTGAATTCTTTTAGAAGAAGATTTTCTCAAGTTTTGTTGTTCTACCTTTATACATATTTGAACAAGATCATTCAAATCTCTATAAGGTAGAAGTTCAACCCTATCTCTTATGTCAAAATTGAGCCCACTTAAAAATCTAGCTAAAGTAATTTCTGGACCCTCCACTATGCCTGCCCTCATCATATACAACTCCATCTTTTGTCTATATTCCTCAACTGTCATAGACCTTTGTTGTAACCTTTGGAGTTTATCCATGAGTTCTCTATTGTAGTAGGAGGGAATGTGTCTCCTCCTAAGGGCAGACTTGAGATCATTCCAATAGTGGATGGGAGGGGCTTGATGTCTAAGCCTCTCTTTGACCAAGGCAGTCCACCAGTACATTGCATACCCTTGAAAGCTTAGGGTAGCTAAAGAGACCTTCCTCTCTTCACTTACTTGGTGGCATTCAAACAATTGTTCTACCTTCATCTCCCAATCAAGATAAGCCTCTACATTGTCCTTCCCATGGAAGTGAGGCAACACAACATTGACTTCTTTAGGGGGTGGGGGTGCATGAGAATTTCTCCTATGCCTTCTAGAAGTAGAAGGCTGATGAGGGTAATAATCACCCAGACTCATAGACATCCCTCCCTCTTGAGAGTTGTCACTCTGACTTCCCCTAGACTTACTTTTCCTTATCATTCTCAACTCATCTTGAATAACAGCATTTTGAAGCTCTCTATTGACTTTCTGTTCATTCATTTCTCTTCTTATTTCCTTGAATTCATTAACTAAAGTTTGAAGAGAAAAATGTTCTTTTTCACTATCACTAATCCTAGGAGAATGCCTTCTAGACATTATGATGGACTTAAATGTTATTCTTGAAGTAAAGACTAGAGCTTTTCACTTGAAAGCAATATTCCAGGTAAGGGAGGTGATTCACTAGGAATGCTTAAGTACCAAGCCTTATCCTTGCCAAATATGCTTCTAGTTACTTACTAGAGTCCTTAGATCAAAATCACTCTTAAATCCACTTAAGTCTTAAAGACAACAAAGAAAACACAAAGCCCAGAAAAGACACAGCCTAACTCTAAATTCGGACCCCTAAGAGAGCTTCCTATTCGCACAAGATATATGCTATCTAGTCGAGAATGGGACAAGCAATTAAAGTGAGGTCTCCTAGGTGAGGCTTAGACTTTGGATCTAAGACACACTCACCGTCTACCAATTTTAAAGTGATGAGACTTTTAGTCAAGTTAGCAAATGAGGGAAGAACACTTATGAGCTCTTCCACTTCACTTGCTTGAAATGGCCAACTTACAAAATTGAAAAAGAAAGTAAACACCAAAAATACAAGGGAAACACAAAATTTGGGAAAACAAGGATGTGGTTGAATGTGGCAGCTTTGGTTGCTCTCAAACAAGTAATGAATCAGCTTGGATTCATGCAATTCTCTCAGCTGCAAGTGAATTATGCTGCTGTTGCAGCAACCAGTTTGATGCAGACCAGTGAAGAATTTGGGTCTGCTGCACCAAAAAAATCAGCCTCAAGGTTGATCTTTCCTTGCTCCAATCCACTCCCTAAGATGCTACCAGTGTTGTAGGACCACCTGAGATAATTATGCACCCAACAAAGAGCTCATACAGACCACCAATAATCAATTATTAAGCCAGAAAATCAACACTGCTGCTGCCAGAAACTGTTAAACCAGAATGCACAACTGTAGTTTTATCAAACAGCTTATGTGCAGGATTTTCAAACAACTTAAATCAATCAATTAATCGGTTTCCAATGAATGGTGGCACTCAAAATGAACTTAGGAAAGGATCTAGAGTAGATTTGAAAAGCAAGAAACAAAGATAAGTTGCAGCTTTGATCAATTTCGAAACCAAATGTAAACTAGGCAAAGTGTTTGACAAAATGCGTAGAAGAAAGCTGAAAAAAATTGTGCATCAGAGTTTTAAATTTTGCTTGGCACTGGTTCACACAGCTTTTTACAATGCAGTGTATGGTAAGATTTGAATTGTGCACTTCTTTTAATTCAATTGAACCAAGCTTTTGCTACCAATTCTGAACTAAATTTGATGCAGTAATCACAATCAAGCTTTCAAATTAAAATTCTGCAACTGTACCAGAAAAGATGCTTAAAATTTGATGGTTTGAATGGTCATTTTGCACAAACAAATTTGGACTCTTAATTTTATGATTTGAGCAAATTTGTTTTACCAAATATGACTTGTGCAAGCTGCCAGCAGAGGCTAAATGCCTTTAAATCAAAATTTGACTATTGCAGTTGCTCTTTCACACCAAATTTGGCCAATTCACCATCCAATTTTTAGCAAAAGAATCAAACTGGTATGTAATCAATTAAAATGACTCTAGGACAACAAATCAAACTTAAACAAGACTCTAGGAATGACTGAAAAGATATCCAAATATGAGTTCTAATCTGGACAGATTCAAAATCAGAAAAAAATGACTCAAACAATGATGATTGTAGTTTGGTCAAGCTGCTTACACAAGGATTTCCAGATTCTGCAGAATGGTGCATCCAGTTTTAATGATGTTCGTATGGTTTGCACATACAGCAAATTCAGCACACAGCCAAGGATGATGTTTCCATACAGTGCAGTTTCAGAGAAAAACACAGGTGCAGTTTCAGAGAAAAAACACATGAAAAACCATATTTAACATAGAATTGGATAGGCATCCATTGACACTGCACTGTGATGGACTTCAAGATGCACTGAGCTCTTTAATCATTGCTCATCCGATGTGCTTCTATTGAAAATCCAGTCAAACACAGCAGATTTATCCCAAACCAGTTTCAACTCAGAATTTTGACAAAATAAACCAAAACACAGTACTAGACATGACAGAATTAGATTTCTAAATTAAAAGACTCAAAGCAAAGAATTGACCGATTAAAATGATGAACAATAAAGCAATTAAAAGCTGGAAACAACAAATTTCTCAATTGAAATCTACTGGAACTGTGAAAACAATGTAACAGTACAACAGAAAACAGAAAACAAGAATGAAAATGTTGACAGAATGCAGCAATGAAAACAGATACTCAGCTGGAGCGTGATGCAGAACCAAGGCTCTGAATACCACTTGATGAAGTTGCTCCAGCAGAAGTGAGGATTGAAGACAGTAGAATGATGAATTGAATCATGAGCAGTGTTTAATATGGCTCACGAGAGGCAGTGGCAGCGGACTAAGATGTGATTTAGCAACAGCAGTATAGTTAATGCAGTGGAGACAGATCTGGATGCAGAGATGGATGTAGAGATGGATGCAGAGCCATATGGTGAGGGGATTATCTAACTCAGAAAGCCTTCACTGGAAGGAAGCTAGAAGGAGAAGGAAAGCTCAATAAGAGGTGACTTTTGGCAGAGTTCTGGTTGCTGGAAAAATGCATCAGCATGGTAAAACTCCATTTATTCAAAAGTGAACTTCAAGCTTTGCTTATGAGATTTTATAGATCAATCTCAAAGCTTAAGCAAGCCTTTTACACGTTTTCTTTAGATCTGAAATGTTAACCATGTGCTAAATGTGTGGCTTCTAGAAAGCCTTATGAAACACGTTGATAATTGAATTTTACATGTGAAAATGAAAAATTACTAATACCTCCCCATAGAAGGATAAGCACACCCCTTATTGTGTGTAAATGTCTATTTTACCCTTCTCCATGTTTTGGCAAATTTGGAACATCTTCTTGTTCTCCAATTTTCCATCCAAAAATAGCAAATAGTATTTGGCCTTGGGGAGAATACTCATCTTGGAGCTTTTTGGCCATTCCTCTTGTGATGGGTCCTATGGTGTTAGACCTTCTTAGCTTGATTTCCATTGCAACTTTCTTCCACTCTAGGAAGCCTTCTGAGTTGTGAATCATCTCTCCAAGCTAGCCTCCATCTCCACTCACCATAAACACCAACAATCCGCTGCCACAACTCCAAAGATCCCAGCCAACCTGATCCAGAAATTCCTCCAGAATCTACAGTTGTTGCCGCCACTGTTCCCTTGGTTTCAGCTGCCTTCCAAGCCTCCATTCACCTCCAATCTCACGACACATCTTCAATACATCCCTGATGCACAAATTTATGATCACCAAAATATGATGTCACAAACTTGTTGAACAATCGGCAAGTATGACCGAATCGTTTCAAGTAATAAACTCGGTAAGACCAAGTATCGTTCTCCCAAAGGACTCACGGCCTAGTTTAGTTATGTGATTCTTTGATTAGCTAAGACTTAAGGACGAAATAATTGGAGTTTAATATGCAAAACAGAAAATAAACATGTATGCATGAGATTTTGATCAATGGCAAAAGCAAAAGACAAGCACTTTCAATGAAATATATATATGAATATGTTGTTGGGGGTCAATTTCATCTTATCCACTCTCATATATTTTAGGAATTCAACATTCAAATCATCATTGTTAATGCCACTCTCTAAATTACCTTGTCAAGAAGGCCTATCCCTAATTACGAGTTCATACGATTCCTAGCATTCCTAATAATTAGTTCTCTTAGCACAGGAGCTTAACAACAACCAATATAATATTGAGAGTAATTCCTCGGATCTAGACTTCCCCGTACGTTCCCGTATCGACAAAATCAATAATCATGCATTGAATGAGTTAAACAAAGCAAGCATTAGGCAAAGAGGAAAAACCCTAATTAATGATGAAGGAAAGCATAAATCTTAGATTAAGATGCAAGCACAAATTCCATATATGAGAGCTTCAAAAGATTACATTGATTCCCCAACAAACATACAAGGTTTAGTTCACCATATTCGTGGTGAACCTAGATGAACAATAATGAAAGAATGAAAGATAAAACCCCAGAAAGGTGAAGAGGTAGCCTGAGCATCCAAGATCCTCCTTCAAAGGGGTGGAAGAGAGAGTGTTTGCTTTGTTTCTGCCAAAGATACCAACCCTAAGACATCTAGGTCTTTAAATAGGACATAAAAATAATAGAAAACGGGTCCAGGCCCAAACAGATCATAAAATCGCATAAAACTGGCCCAAAACTCGTCTGGTTGACTTTTTTCGTATTCTGGTTGACTGGTTGACTTTTTGGTTGACTGTTTGACTTTTCTGGTTGACATTTATGATTCCATCTCTCTCTTTCTTCACTTCTTTCACTAAATTCACCTTAAAACCTGCACAAAAACACTGAAATCAAGCATAAACCTGTCCAGCTCTCTTATTTCTTAAAATATGGATAAAAGCATGATTTCAAGCTAGTTTCTAAGTGTAAAGGGTTCTTTTTGTGTCAATTTTAAGCATGAAAATAACAGTTTTTCAACTGTTATCACAACCCCAAACTTAGAACTTTGTTTGTCCTCAAGCAAACAAGATGTAACTCAATCTTCAACCAATTCATATGATGGTTCACTCATTAAAAAATCCTTGTTTTCAAGATAAGTAACAACTTCACTCAAACTTATGACCAAGAGTTCAATCAAGATGTGCACATGCTTTAGTGTTCACAAAGTCATTTAAATTCCAACAAATGCTATTTTTCATGAATGATCAATCAATTAAGCATGGATGTTCATGTGCTTATGGAATATTTCCTCACTAGGTAAAGTTTTTCACTCAACACACAAGTGTATAAGAGGTAAAGTGTTTCACTCATTCACTCCACTATCACAATGTTACATGAATCAACTTTGCCTTTCATTTGACCACAATCAAAAACATTCACAAGCATGCATCATCACAAGGACTTTTCAATGGCTTATAATGTGGCTGGGCTAACAAGAAAATTGGTTTTTCTGGATCACAAAATCCTTGAGTTAAGATAATCATAACAACACAATTATTCTTATTTTTCCCAACTTGCCTTTGCATTTCCATTGAGCTTTGCTTCTTTTTCTTTTCTTTTCTTTTTTTTCTTTTTCTTTGCATATTCTTACTTTTTAGCTCTTAGCTCAATGCTTTTCCTTTTTCATGTTTTTCCAACAACCCCAAACTTGAACATTTATCAATACCACACAAGATCTTCTACTTAACTTAAGGTAAAGATTTTCAATCAAGGGTTTTCAGTGTATGTTCAAGGCTAAGGGTTCAAAGGATAGAACACAAAGTGTTCTCTTTTAGTGGGCTAACTTTATGAATCTGGCCAATAAAAAGGGTTCCAACAAACGACCTTGATCATATGATGCAAAACAAGCAATTGATTCAATCATAGAAAACCTGGGCAAAATCATTCATGCTTTCAAAGTAATAGCATTCAAACATAACAACTCTGGAGCTCAAAACCTCACATATAAGCTCATTCACATTTGACATACACATCCTGCTTAATCTCACAACCACAATCATGATATCCTGCATTTGTTCACAAAGCTTATGAATCACCTGTATAAGCATTTTAATGTGCACATCTTCTCAACATCAATCAATCAATAAGCATCATCAAGCATTACTTATCAAACAATCACAGTTAATAGCAAACCATCATAACAAACCATGTTTCCAATAGAGTACATCAAACCCTAATCTAAAACAAAAAATAAATAAGTTTAGAAAACTTAAACCAACAAAAGCATAAGTCCTGCTCTAGTTATGATAGCATTCATCAGTAAATGCTATCTCAACTCCTCATCAATCTGAGTTGTCCTCTATATCTTCCTCTTCTTGGATCTTATAGTCTTGATTCTTTTTTGCCCGATGAGGAGGCCATCCCTGCATCAAACATAATTCACAAAACCAAAAGATACATTGTTAAGCATTAGTAAACCACAATGAAGAAATCAGCCCCTTCAATGATGCTCTCTCCCAACCCTAAACTTAGATGGAAAACTAGTGAGCAAGTGAGTGGAAGAGAAATTTTCTTAAGAGGGAAGAGTGAAAAGATGTGGAAAACCTTGAAGAAGGTATGTGGGAGTGTTTGTGCAGAGAGGAGTCTGAAAGTATGAGCAAATGCGCAGCTTAGGGTATAAAAATACCCTAATGGGCTCGGGTCCCGCTAAGGGGAACTAAAGCCCATTCTGCGAGAGTACCGCTCAGCGGCACTTTCGTGAAGTGCTCTTCTCCTTCTTTTCTTAACCTACGTGCCTCCTAGACATGCCCCTCACTGGTTCCCTGCAATTCAATGTTTAAAATACTTATGCAAACCCTAACTAAAATAAAACAAACAAAAACAATCAATCAACTGGGTTGCCTCCCAGGTAGCGCTTGTTTAACGTCACGAGCCTGACCCAAAATCCACCAACACCCATCAGTAGGTGTTACAACTTACCAACACCCATCAGTAGGTGCTAAATTTTCTCACCAACACCCATCAGTAGGTGTTACAACTTAGCATCCTTCAGTAGATGCTATGTCAAACTAGCATCCTTTAGTAGATACTATCTCCAAAAATAATGACAAAGTAATGTTCAACAGATTAAAAATTTACAAACCAAAGAAAACTTAAAAAGTTCTTAAATCCACTGGGTTGCCTCCCAGCAAGCGCTCTTTTAACGTCATTAGCTTGACCCAGTAAAGCTCAAGTTCCTTCTTTATAGTTGATGTTGTCATCCCACCAACTCCTCAACTGTTTCCTGTGAACTATTTTGGTCCTTCTAGAATGTGGAGACTCTATCTCTATCATCTCCTTCTCTTTAAAGCCCTTCACAACCCACAACTTGTTTTTGATTCTCACAGGTGTACCAAGTTGGGGTCTTCTTTTCTCCCAGTCATCAAGAATTTCTCCTCCTCTTCCAATCTTTTCTTCCTTGTGTACCTGAAACAACAAACAATGGTTACCTGCAACCTTGGGATTTTCATCTTTATGGCTAGTCATGTGTGCATCTTGAAATGCAGCTTTATAACTAGCTTCCTCCTCCTGTGCTTGCGTCTCATCTTTGAAGACGTCTACAACCACTCTCTCCTCTCTGTCCTGGAGCACTACTATACCTTCATTTACATCAATGATAGCTCTGGCCGTTTTCATAAACGGTCTTCCAAGTATGATAGGTATCTTCTCTGTCTCCATCGTCATCACCACAAAGTCTGCCAGGAATTGAAGTTTGCCAACACAAACTATAATGTCCTCTGCAATCCCACATGGCTCCTTTGAAGATCCATCGGCCATTACTAGATTAACCTTTACAGGTTTCACATTAACATTGCCGATTTGCTCCAATAAAGAGTAAGGTATCAAGTTAACACTTGAACCTAGATCAAGAAGAGCTTTCTTCACCCTTTTCTTCCCTATGGTACAAGGGATACAAAACTGCTTGGGTCTGTTGCTTTAGGAGGGAATGACTCTTTTTTAACAGTTATACACTCTTTTGCCTCATCATCTCTACGTCTCTTCTTTGTAGAGATTTCTTCATTAGATTTAGTGTAAACCGTAATCTGTTGCAGAATCTGTTCCCAAGGTCCATCATAAGGTGGGTTGCTGCTACTGCTTATTATATTGACCAGCTTGCCTAGTTTGCCCTTGACCAATACTTGGGTGAGGTTTCCACCCTTGATTGTAGCTTCCTTGACGGTACTGATTGGTCATGTAGTTTACATCCTCTACGGCTTCAACTGGAAAGGCACATTGACCATTGATATGGTCGCCTCCACACAATTCGCACAATTGAGTTTGTACCTGTGCAGCAGTTTTCAACTCTTTGGGTAATTGTGCAAGAGTTTTAGTCAGAGTCTCCAGCTGTTCAGTTAGAATTTTGTTTTGAGCTAGCAGGGCATCATGTGTCTGTAATTGGAGGACTCCTTTTTGCATAGGAGCTCCTCTTTCACTGTGTAGCTCATTATCACTAGTAGCCATGTTCTCTATAATCTCTGTTCCTTCCTCTGGAGTTTTCCATTTAATATTGCCTCCTGCTGAGGCGTCCAGCATCATCTTGGTTTGTGAACCAAGCCCTCCAAGGAAAGTTAAGACTACTTCCTAATCTTCAAAGCCATGCGTGGGTGTTTTTCTTAGCAAGCTTTTGTATCTGTCCCATGCATGCCCTAGTGATTCTTCCATACCCTGCTTAAATGAAGAAATCTCTTGCTTGCCTTTTGTCACCTTAGATTGTGGGAAGTACTTGTTTAAAAATTTTGTGACCATTGCTTCCCACTCTGTGAAACTTTCTTCTGGGAAAGAATTCAACCAAAGCTTAGCATTGCCTCCCAATGAGAAAGGAAACAAGCTAAGTTTGATAGCTTCGTTTGGCACCCCATTAATTTTGACTGTGTTGCAAATCTCATTGAAGGTAGTGAGGTGCTCATATGGGCTTTCATGAGATAACCCATTAAATTGGTTGCTTTTGACCAGTTGAATCAGTGCTGGTTTGACCTCCATATTAGCTGCATTGACTCTAGGTCTAGCTATACTATTAAAGTGCTGAGGTCCAGCTATATTGGTGTAGTCAGCAAGAGTTCTTCTAACATTGTTGTTCTCCATATTTTCTGTGCTATGAACAGAACCTTGTGGTGGTGATTGTAAGAGAGTTTCTGGAGAAGGGAAAAGTTCTCTAGATGTTCGAATTCTTCTCCCCCGTCTAATCTCGTCTAGACCTTCAAGCAGAGGTTCTGTTGTTTTCTTGCTCCTTGTTCTAATTGCTTCCTGCATGCACAAGAAAACAAAACCCTAGAAAAGATTTGTTAGCACAAAAAGATATAGGAGAAGATATAGATTCAGAAGATAAAAGATAAAATAAAATAAAATAAAATAAAATCTAATCTAATCAAATAAAATAAAATCTAATCTAATAAAATAAAATAAAATAAAATCAAATCAAATCAAATAAGATAAAATAAAATAAAATAAAATCAAATAAAATCAAATCAAATCAAATAAGATAAAATAAAATAAAATCAAATCAAATAAAATAAAACCAAATCAAATAAAAACCGAAAATAAAAACAGAAATTCAAAATTAAAGTCAAAGATAATCAATAATCACACAAATTGACCAGTTAAACCAGAGTCCCCGGCAACGGCGCCAAAAACTTGATGCACAAATTTATGATCACCAAAATATGATGTCACAAACTTGTTGAACAATCGGCAAGTATGACCGAATTGTTTCAAGTAATAAACTCGGTAAGACCAAGTATCGTTCTCCCAAAGGACTCACGACCTAGTTTAGTTATGTGATTCTTTGATTAGCTAAGACTTAAGGACGACATAATTGGAGTTTAATATGCAAAACAGAAAATAAACATGTATGCATGAGATTTTGATCAATGGCAAAAGCAAAAGACAAGCACTTTCAATGAAATATATATATGAATCTGTTGTTGGGGTCAATTTCATCTTATCCACTCTCATATATTTTAGGAATTCAACATTCAAATCATCATTGTTAATGCCACTCTCTAAATTACCTTGTCAAGAAGGCCTATCCCTAATTATGAGTTCATACGATTCCTAGCATTCCTAATAATTAGTTCTCTTAGCACAGGAGCTTAACAACAACCAATATAATATTGGGATTAATTCCCTGGATCTAGACTTCCCCGTACGTTCCCGTATCGACAAAATCAATAATCATGCATTGAATGAGTTAAACAAAGCAAGCATTAGGCAAAGAGGAAAAACCCTAACTAATGATGAAGGAAAGCATAAATCTTAGATTAAGATGCAAGCACAAATTCCATATATGAGAGCTTCAAAAGATTACATTGATTCCCCAACAAACATACAAGGTTTAGTTCACCATATTCGTGGTGAACCTAGATGAACAATAATGAAAGAATGAAAGATAAAACCCTAGAAAGGTGAAGAGGTAGCCTGAGCATCCAAGATCCTCCTTCAAAGGGGTGGAAGAGAGAGTGTTTGCTTTGTTTCTGCCAAAGATACCAACCCTAAGACATCTAGGTCTTTAAATAGGACATAAAAATAATAGAAAACGGGTCCAGGCCCAAACAGATCATAAAATCGCATAAAACTGGCCCAAAACTCATCTGGTTGACTTTTTTCGTATTCTGGTTGATTGGTTGACTTTTTGGTTGACTGGTTGACTTTTCTGGTTGACTGGTTGACTTTTCTGGTTTCTGGTTGACTTTTTTGATTCCATCTCTCTCCTTCTTCACTTCTTTCACTAAATTCACCTTAAAACCTGCACAAAAACACTGAAATCAAGCATAAACCTGTCTAGCTCTCTTATTTCTGAAAATATGGATAAAAGCATGATTTCAAGCTAGTTTCTAAGTGTAAAGGTTGCTTTTTGTGTCAATTTTAAGCATGAAAATAACAGTTTTTCAACTGTTATCAATCCCCCTAGATGCATCAAGTGGTATTCAGAGCATAGGTTCTAACTTGAATCGTGAGATAAGTGGTTTCATCTTTCATTTCCAAACTGTCATTCAATTCCTGCTATGTCTTGTTGTTCTTCTGAATTCTGTTTCTCTGTCAGCATCTATGATGTGTTTAGGCTTCTATGTTTTGAGTTTTATTGATACCAACTCTATTTGCTTGAGTCTCTCATCATTTTATTCGGTTACCTCTTGCTACTTTGAGTCATTTTAATCATTTGAGCATCATTTCCAGTTTTGTCTTAGTCATGTTTGGTTAATTTGTTGTTTTTGTCATCAAATCTGGTTTTTAACCAAGTTTTACGGTTCTGAAAGTGTTTGGATGTGGCTACACCAATTAAGAGCAATGAACAATCAAGAGATGAGCTCAGGTATTTAAATTTGCCAACCAAACTCAGATCTGCATTGCTTTTCAGTTTCTGTTCTGTTTCTTCCAGAAAGTGTTTCTACTGCAACAAAATTCCACTGTTCATTTGGCATTGTGCACTGTTCTATTGAACAACAATTGAATGAGTTAATGTCTGAATCATTTGGAACATGAAATGATTTGATTCCAAGTGTTTTGTAATGTTGTAAGCATAAAAAAAAATGCAGTAGCCGATCTGCAAAGTGTCTTTTAGTTAAAAATTCTGCATAATTTGAGTTGGATTGGTACTAGATCATTGCCAATCATTCTTAAGTTGATTATGTGGATTTGAGCAACTTTCAAATACAATTTTCAAACTCTTTTTGCTGTTTTTAATCCAGAATCAAAGCCAATCTACATTTTGACCCTTGTGGTTGTGAATTTGAGCTGAAAATGACCACTGCAGTATTCCAACTCTGTTACACCGTGATTTAGCTCATTATAGCTGTTTCTGCAAGTCCTAACTCATCATTGAAACATGTTTGAGTCATTGGAATGAGCATATAAACTGTACTGTGCATTTGGTCATTTTCTGGGTAGATTTTTGCTGGCTGCCGAGAGCTATGTAGCAATTTTTTGAGTCCAAAGTTTCAAAGCTTTGCTGTTGATTCAATAAGAGTGGATGTAGCAAAAGCCATTGGTCCATAAAATATCAAAAGTTCAAGTTAAAAAGAGTGATTAAAACATTAAAAGGCAGAATAGGACCAATACATCTTGATTTCGAAATTCTGGTTGCACCTTTGAACATTGCTGTCAAAATTTAATGCAAGTTCATTGAGACATTTCAACAAACAGTTTGGTCCACTTTCATTGCATAGCTATTTCGTGCTTGATTCTGGTTTCTGGTCTTTTATTGCGTTTTAAATCTGTTCTAGAGCCATTCCTAAGATCATTTTGAAGTGCCACCGTGATTGATAGCCATTTAATTGCTTGCTTTCTGAATTTTGAACACTCTGCACACCATCTGTTTGACAAAAGTCTTGGTGTTGCTGTCACTTGGATGTGATTTTGTTGGCAATTGTGGTGGTAGTTTCTGTGATTAACTGGTTTGTTGGATAGGTGAACTATAATTCAAATGGCTCATTACAAGTGGAAGCATCAAAGGAAGTTCAATTGGTGAGGAAAGTGATTGAAGTTGGCTCTTGAAGAAGGAAAAGCCGTGACCAATTCTGTCCAGAATTGTCCGACCAGCAACCTGCAGCAGAGTTCCATTTTGCAGAAACTCAATTTCCTTGTTTAAGCACTTTGCAGCTGAGAGAATTGTTTGGAATCCAGTAGATTCAAGTTCTTTGAGAGCAACCCAAAGCTGCACACATTGTTCCCTTAGCATATTTTAACTTTTTCCTTTCCAATTTACCAAATTTCTTTTGTAATTTCCCTTGGTTTCTTTGGTTGTAAGTTCCAAATCCAAGCAAGTGAGGTGCTAGAGTTCACAAGTGCTCTTCCCTCATTTGTAACTAGACTCAAAGAAGTCTCACAACCTAAAATTGAGTAGTCGGTGAGTGTGTCTTAGATCCAAAGTCTAAGCCTCACCTAGGAGACCTCACTTTAATTGCTTTTCCAATTCTCGACTAGATAGCATATATCTTGTGCGAATAGGAAGCTCTCTTAGGGGTCCGAATTTAGAGTTTAGGTTGTGTCCTTTCTTTGCTTTGTGTTTTCTTTGTTGTCTTTAAGACTTAAGTGGATTTAAGAGTGATTTTGATCTAAGGACTCTAGTAAGTAGCCAGAAGCATATTTGGCAAGGATAAGGCTTGGTACTTAAGCATTCCTAGTGAATCACCTCCCTTACCTGGAATATTGCTTTCAAGTGAAAATCTCTAGTCTTTACTTCAAGAATAACATTTAAGTCCATCATAATGTCTAGAAGGCATTCTCCTAGGATTAGTGATAGTGAAAAAGAACATTTTTCGAGAAATGAATGAAGAGAAAGCTAATAGAGAGCTTCAAAATGCTGTTATTCAAGATGAGTTGAGATTGATAAGGAAAAGTAAGTCTAGGGGAAGTCAGAGTGAAAACTCTCAAGAGGGAGGGATGTCTTTGAGTATGGGTGATTATTACCCTCATCAGCCTTCTACTTCTAGGAGGCATAGGAGAAATTCTCATGCACCCCCACCCCCTAAAGAAGTCAATGTTGTGTTGCCTCACTTCCATGGGAAGGACAATGTAGAGGCTTATCTTGATTGGGAGATGAAGGTAGAACAATTGTTTGAATGCCACCAAGTGAGTGAAGAGAGGAAGGTCTCTCTAGCTACCCTAAGCTTTCAAGGGTATGCAATGTATTGGTGGACTGCTTTGGTCAAAGAGAGGCTTAGACATCAAGCCCCTCCCATCCACTATTGGAATGATCTCAAGTCTACCCTTAGGAGGAGACACATTCCCTCCTACTACAATAGAGAACTCATGGATAAACTCCAAAGGTTACAACAAAGGTCTATGACAGTTGAGGAATATAGACAAAAGATGGAGTTGTATATGATGGAGTTGTATATAGACAAATTAAGTGGGCTCAATTTTGACATAAGAGATAGGGTTGAACTTCTACCTTATAGAGATTTGAATGATCTTGTTCAAATGTGTATAAAGGTAGAACAACAAAACTTGAGAAAATCTTCTTCTAAAAGAATTCAAGTTCAACCTACTTTTGAAAAGAAAATTTTTAAAGAAAAAGAGCCATTTAAACCTCTAGCCAAAATAGAAGAGAGACCCAAGAAAGAGACACCCTCACACACCAGAACAAGTGAAATCAAATGCTTCAAATGTCTAGAAAGGGGTCATGCAGCTACTCAATGTCCTACAAAAAGAAACATCATTTTGAAAGGCAAGGACATTTATAGTAGTGAAAGTGACATCCCAACTAGTAAAAGTGAGAGTGAGGAAGAAGAAAGGGAAGAGGAAATATATGTTGATGATGGACAACTTCTCATGGTGAGAAGGATACTTAGCAACCAACCAAGTCTTGAACACCTATCACAAAGAGAAAACATCTTTCACACAAGATGTAAAATTCAAGAAAATCATTGTTCTCTCATTGTTGATAGTGGATCTTGTTGCAATTGTTGTAGCACAAGGTTGGTTGAGAAGTTGAAGCTTGATATTATACCCCATCCAAAACCTTATAAACTTCACTGGCTAAATGAAGATGGGGATATAATAGTCAAGAATAAAGTGAAGTTGGCATTTTCCATCGGAAACTTCAAAGATGAAGTTTTATGTGATATAGTTCCCATGGAAGCATGTCATGTGTTATTGGGGAGACCATGGCAATTTGATCATCAAACTATCCATCATGGTCTAACCAATACCATCACTATCCATCAAAAGGACAAGAAGTTTGTGCTTCATCCTTTGACTCCTACCCAAGTGGCTAAGGATCAAGCACAAATGAAGTTTTTAAGAAAGCAAGAACATGATCAAAAGAAAAAGTCAAAAAGAAAGGAGGGTATAGAGATAAGTGTACCACCTAAGGTCACTCAACATGAAGTTCTTTTAAACAAAAAGACTCTACTCAATACACTTCAAGTTGAGCAACCTTCATACCTTCTTCTTTGTCAAGGGACACTTACATGCATATCTAGTGATCCAAAGACTTCAACTCTTTCTCCACCCATTCAAAAACTTTTGAAAGAATTTGATGATGTATTTCCAAAAGAAATTCCAAAAGGACTTCCACCCATAAGAAGAATAGAACATCAAATTGATTTCATTCCAGGGGCAATTCTTCCTAATAGGCCAGCCTATAGGACAAACCCCCAAGAAACTAAGGAGATTAAGACACAAGTCCAAGAGTTGCTAGATAAAGGCTTAGTTCAAAAGAGTCTAAGTCCCTGTGCTGTACCAGTGTTGCTTGTACCAAAAAAAGATGGGAAGTGGCGCATGTGTTGTGATTGTAGGGCTATCAACAACATCACAATCAAGTATAGACATCCCATTCCTAGGCTTGATGATATGTTGGATGAATTGCATGGAGCACAAATATTTTCAAAGGTAGATTTAAAAAGTGGCTATCACCAAATAAGAATTAAAGAAGGTGATGAATGGAAAACTGCCTTTAAGACCAAGTTTGGATTATATGAATGGCTAGTTATGCCTTTTGGTCTTACAAATGCTCCAAGCACATTCATGAGACTTATGAATCATGTCCTTAGGGATTGCATTGGGAAGTTTGTAGTTGTCTACTTTGATGACATCTTGGTATATAGTCAAAATTTGCAAACTCATGAAAATCATTTGAGAGTTGTTTTAACAATTCTTAGAAAACACAAATTGTTTGCAAACTTTGACAAGTGTACTTTTTTTGTTGATAGTGTCATATTTCTTGGATTTGTGGTCACCAAAAATGGGGTTCATGTGGCTAATAGATTAATTTGAGCAAAATCTATTAGCAAAATCATATCTCTATGAGACATTCCTCATAGAGATGAGCAAAATCAAGATCTTGTGAATATAATTCAAGAATGTTATTAAATCCAAGAATTTGAGCTCCCAATGTGGCTAATAGATTAATTTTTCTTGACAAAGCATCAGCCACCACATTGGATTTTCCTTTCTTGTATTTAATAACATAAGTGAATTGTTCAATGAATTCCAACCACTTAGAATGCCTCTTTTGTAACTTGTGTTGACTCTTCAAATACTTAAGTGATTCATGATAACTATGAATGATAAACTCCTTGGCAACAAGGTAATGTTCCCAAGTTTGAAGAGCCCTCACAAGTGCATAGAGTTCCTTGTCATAGGTGGGGTAATTACAAGAGGCACCATGAAGTTTTTCACTAAAGTATGCAATTGGGTGTCCTTCTTGTAATAATACTGCACCTATGCCAAATCCTGAAGCATCACATTCTAGCTCAAAAGTTTTGGAAAAATTTGACAAAGCTAGAATGGGTGCTTGTGTGAGCTTCTCTTTGAGTAGCTCAAAAGCCTTTTGTTGTTTATCCCCCCAATGGAATGTAACATCTTTTTTCACCAACTCATTGAGGGGTGAAGCAAGACTAGAGAAGTTAGGAACAAATCTTCTATAAAAGCTTGCCAACCCATGGAAGCTCCTTACTTCTCCTACATTCTTTGGAGGAGGCCAATCTTGGATGGCCTTTATTTTTTCTGGGTCCACATGAACCCCATTTTTGGTGACCACAAATCCAAGAAATATGACACTATCAACAAAAAAAGTACACTTGTCAAAGTTTGCAAACAATTTGTGTTTTCTAAGAATTGTTAAAACAACTCTCAAATGATTTTCATGAGTTTGCAAATTTTGACTATATACCAAGATGTCATCAAAGTAGACAACTACAAACTTCCCAATGCAATCCCTAAGGACATGATTCATAAGTCTCATGAATGTGCTTGGAGCATTTGTAAGACCAAAAGGCATAACTAGCCATTCATATAATCCAAACTTGGTCTTAAAGGCAGTTTTCCATTCATCACCTTCTTTAATTCTTATTTGGTGATAGCCACTTTTTAAATCTACCTTTGAAAATATTTGTGCTCCATGCAATTCATCCAACATATCATCAAGCCTAGGAATGGGATGTCTATACTTGATTGTGATGTTGTTGATAGCCCTACAATCACAACACATGCCCCACTTCCCATCTTTTTTTGGTACAAGCAACACTGGTACAGCACAGGGACTTAGACTCTTTTGAACTAAGCCTTTATCTAGCAACTCTTGGACTTGTGTCTTAATCTCCTTAGTTTCTTGGGGGTTTGTCCTATAGGCTGGCCTATTAGGAAGAATTGCCCCTGGAATGAAATCAATTTGATGTTCTATTCCTCTTATGGGTGGAAGTCCTTTTGGAATTTCTTTTGGAAATACATCATCAAATTCTTTCAAAAGTTTTTGAATGGGTGGAGAAAGAGTTGAAGTCTTTGGATCACTAGATATGCATGTAAGTGTCCCTTGACAAAGAAGAAGGTATGAAGGTTGCTCAACTTGAAGTGTATTGAGTAGAGTCTTTTTGTTTAAAAGAACTTCATGTTGAGTGACCTTAGGTGGTACACTTATCTCTATACCCTCCTTTCTTTTTGACTTTTTCTTTTGATCATGTTCTTGCTTTCTTAAAATCTTCATTTGTGCTTGATCCTTAGCCACTTGGGTAGGAGTCAAAGGATGAAGCACAAACTTCTTGTCCTTTTGATGGATAGTGATGGTATTGGTTAGACCATGATGGATAGTTTGATGATCAAATTGCCATGGTCTCCCCAATAACACATGACATGCTTCCATGGGAACTATATCACATAAAACTTCATCTTTGAAGTTTCCAATGGAAAATGCCAACTTCACTTTATTCTTGACTATTATATCCCCATCTTCATTTAGCCAGTGAAGTTTATAAGGTTTTGGATGGGGTATAATATCAAGCTTCAACTTCTCAACCAACCTTGTGCTACAACAATTGCAACAAGATCCACTATCAACAATGAGAGAACAATGATTTTCTTGAATTTTACATCTTGTGTGAAAGATGTTTTCTCTTTGTGATAGGTGTTCAAGACTTGGTTGGTTGCTAAGTATCCTTCTCACCATGAGAAGTTGTCCATCATCAACATATATTTCCTCTTCCCTTTCTTCTTCCTCACTCTCACTTTTACTAGTTGGGGTGTCACTTTCACTACTATAAATGTCCTTGCCTTTCAACATGATGTTTCTTTTTGTAGGACATTGAGTAGCTGCATGACCCCTTTCTGGACATTTGAAGCATTTGATTTCACTTGTTCTGGTGTGTGAGGGTGTCTCTTTCTTGGGTCTCTCTTCTATTTTGGCTAGAGGTTTAAATGGCTCTTTTTCTTTAAAAATTTTCTTTTCAAAAGTAGGTTGAACTTGAATTCTTTTAGAAGAAGATTTTCTCAAGTTTTGTTGTTCTACCTTTATACACATTTGAACAAGATCATTCAAATCTCTATAAGGTAGAAGTTCAACCCTATCTCTTATGTCAAAATTGAGCCCACTTAATTTGTCTATATACAACTCCATCATATACAACTCCATCTTTTGTCTATATTCCTCAACTGTCATAGACCTTTGTTGTAACCTTTGGAGTTTATCCATGAGTTCGCTATTGTAGTAGGAGGGAATGTGTCTCCTCCTAAGGGCAGACTTGAGATCATTCCAACAGTGGATGGGAGGGGCTTGATGTCTAAGCCTCTCTTTGACCAAGGCAGTCCACCAGTACATTGCATACCCTTGAAAGCTTAGGGTAGCTAGAGAGACCTTCCTTTCTTCACTCACTTGGTGGCATTCAAATAATTGTTCCACCTTCAGCTCCCAATCAAGATAAGCCTCTACATTGTCCTTCCCATGGAAGTGAGGCAACACAACATTGACTTCTTTAGGGGGTGGAGGTGCATGAGAATTTCTCCTATGCCTTCTAGAAGTAGAAGGCTGATGAGGGTAATAATCACCCAGACTCATGGTCATCCCTCCCTCTTGAGAGTTGTCACTCTGACTTCCCCTAGACTTACTTTTCCTTATCATTCTCAATTCATCTTGAATAACAGCATTTTGAAGCTCTCTATTGACTTTATCTTCATTCATTTCTCTTCTTATTTGCTTGAATTCATTAACTAAAGTTTGAAGAGAAAAATGTTCTTTTTCACTATCACTAATCCTAGGAGAATGCCTTCTAGACATTATGATGGACTTAAATGTTATTCTTGAAGTAAAGACTAGAGATTTTCACTTGAAGCAATATTCCAGGTAAGGGAGGTGATTCACTAGGAATGCTTAAGTACCAAGCCTTTTCCTTGCCAAATATGCTTCTTACTACTTACTAGAGTCCTTAGATCAAAATCACTCTTAAATCCACTTAAGTCTTTAAAGACAACAAAGAAAGCACAAAGCAAAGAAAGAACACAACCTAACTCTAAATTCAGACCCCTAAGAGAGCTTCCTATTCGCACAAGATATATGTTATCTAGTCGAGAATTGGAAAAGCAATTAAAGTGAGGTTTCCTAGGTGTGGCTTAGACTTTGGATCTAAGACACACTCACCGACTACTCAATTTTAGGTTGTGAGACTTCTTTGAGTCTAGTTACAAATGAGGGAAGAGCACTTGTGAACTCTAGCACCTCACTTGCTTAGATTTGGAACTTACAACCAAAGAAACCAAAGGAAATTACAAAAGAAATTTGGTAACTTGTAAGAAAAAAATGCGAATTGGCTAAGGGAAAGATGTGTGCAGCTTTGGCTTCTCAAAACAAAGAATGAATTATGCTTAATTCACAACAATCCTCTCAGCTGCAAGTGATCACTCAAGAACACAACTCTGCACTTCTAAAGTGTGCTGCAGAATTGTCACGGTTTTCCCATCCAAAGTACCATCTTCTTGTCTTTGCTCCTCATCATTGAACCTTCTTTGATGCTTCCAATTGTGAGACACCTTCTGAGGTATAAACCACCTACCCAACAAGCCAATTAATCACTGAAAATATCACCTCAAATGCTGTAATTTTCACAACCAAAAAACAGCAACACCAGGAAATTTTTCAAACAGTTGGTGTGCAGAATGTAGAAAAATCGAAAATCAAGCAATGAAAGGAGTTTCAAACACGGTGGCACCTCAAATAGATCCTAAGAATGGTTCTAGATCAGATTTAAAACACAAGAAAAGAATTTAGATCAGAATCACACACGAATTGGCTATGCATTGAAAATTGACAAAACTGTTTGATGAAATGCCTGAATGAGTTGCACCAGAATTTTGCACCAGCTTTCTGCACCATATTTTTTTTATACACTTCAAACTTTCGAAACTGATGATGCAATGGTCCTAAGTGCCTTTTAACATTTGTAATATCTCTTTTGAATTGTTATCTTAATAT
Organism: Vigna reflexopilosa; assembly: GCA_027742785.1. Lineage (NCBI taxonomy): Eukaryota > Viridiplantae > Streptophyta > Magnoliopsida > Fabales > Fabaceae > Vigna > Vigna reflexopilosa. The sequence goes on from CM050924.1 coordinate 17,998,457, forward strand.
TTTAAATGGACCATGGCTTTTACTGCATCTAAAAATGATGAATCAAGCAAAGTAATGTAGTGCAGAATTTGATAGAAAAACCAGCACAGTTTTGCAGCAGAGTCAATCTTTTTCAATGCAGAAAAGTAGACCAAATGAACAGTACTGCACCTAGTTATTTTCCAATGATTCAAACATGTTTTGATGATGATTTATGACTTGTTGGAACTAATTGGATACATCAAAACTATATAAAACAGAAAATCACTACTGCAGTACCATATTTCAGCTAAATTTAACAACTAGCATGGTCAAATTTTGATTCAAAAGCAATTCTGATTTGAAAACAGCAAAGAGGAGTTAGAAATGGTATTTGAAAGTTGCACAAATGCAGAAATTCAGTGTTGATGATGGTTAGCAATGATCTAATACTAACCACACACAATTAAGCAGAATTTTCTCAAGGAGACACATGCATCTCGGCCAAATGCTTGGAACATGACAAACTATTTGGAATCAACTCATTTCATCTTCCAAATGGTTCAGACAATGGATCATTCAACTGCTGTTCAATAGAACAGTGCACAAGGCTATATGAACAGTGGCAATGCAGCACAAAACAGAACTGAAATGCTGTCAGATTTAAAAAAAAAACTGCACAGATTTTGAGTTTGAATGGTAGATCTAAACACCTGAGCTCATTTCTGAAGTATTCATTGCTCTTACTTGGTGTAGCCACATTCAAACAACTCAGATTTTTGGTAAAACTTGGTTGAAAAACCAGATTTGATAACAAAACAGCAAAGTAACTAACAAGACTTAAGACAAAACCAGAAATGATGTTTAAATGGTAAAAAAGACTCAAACAATTAATAACAACCGAATAAAATGAAGGACAACTCAAGCAAAGACAGCTAGTAGTCAATGAAATTAAGAGTAGATCCTAACACAGCAATGATTGATGAAAACATTGCAGAATTTTCAGAAAAACAGGAAGACAACCAGGAAATTTTTGACAGCAAAGAAATGGAAGAAATCTGGACTTATCTCACGGTTCTAACTTGAACCTAGGCTCATGATACCACTTGATGCATCAAGGAGGATGCATAGGAGCAGATCCGTGAGTCTGGATGAAGCAATCAGCTCTGCTGCTACTAGAGAATTAATAGAACAGTAATGAAAACTTCTCTGTTCAGTGCTGGAAAATTGTGGCAGAAGAAGCTCTCTGTTTTGGTTGGATAATATGAAATGTTGGCAGCGGAATGAAGTGAATATGGTGAAGTGAAATGGAGGTTGGCTTGAAGGAATGGTAGACTATCTCAGGAGGCTTTCACAAAGGAAGAAGATAGCAATGGAAGAGCAAGCAAGTAGAGATGACTTTCGGATGAGAGAAATTTGCTAAGTGCAGAATTCATCTTCTATATATTTCCAAAAGTGATATACATGCTTATCCTAGTAGCTTATATAGCTAACTTTCAGCTCCATGCAATGCAATGTATGTGAAGTAAGGAGATCCACAAAATACGGATCAAGTGCCACCTTACCCACATGTGCAAAATGTGATGGTTCTTTTAGAAGCCATATTATTCACGTGGCTTATTACATATGCGCATAAGGAATTGAAATAAGCTAATACTACCCCTTAGACTATTATGCGCACACCCCCCCCCATGTGCCAAAGTCCACTTTTACCCTTCTCCATGTTTTGGCATCTTACAAGCATCTTCTAGGTCTCCAATCTTCCATCCAAAGATAGCAAAGAGGGTTTGGCCTTTGGGAGAGTACTCATCTTGTAGCTTCTTGATCATCCCTCTTGTGATAGGTCCAATGGTGCTAGGCCTTCTTGTATCATCCCATCCCTCTTGAGAGGGATTTGCCCTCAAATCCATAGGATCGTCATCTTCACTTGCATAACCTGCAAAAGGTTTAAGGTCAGATACATTGAAGGTAGCATGAACACCATATTCAGGAGGAAGATCAATTTGATATGCATTGTTATTAACTTGATCTTCCTCCTGAATATGGTGTTCATGCTACCTTCAATGTATTTGATCTTAAGCCTTTTTCAGGATTTGATAGTGAAGATCAAGACCTTTTGGATTTGAGGGAAAATCCTTCTCAAGAGGGAGGGGATGATACAAGAAGGCCTAGCACCATAGGACCCATCACAAGAGGGATGGCCAAAAAGCTCCAAGATGAGTATTCTCCCCAAGGTCAAATACTATTTGCTATTTTTGGATGGAAAATTGGAGAACAAGATGTTACAAATTTGCCAAAACATGGAGAAGGGTAAAGTGGACATTTCTACACAAGAAGGGGTGTGCTTATCCTTCCACGGGGCGGCATTAGTAATTGTTTTTCCTCCACATGTAAAACTCATTTGTCACGTGCTTCATAAAGCTTTCTAGAAGCCACACATTTAGCACATGGGTAGTTATTAGCATTTCAGATCTGAAACGTGTAATATGCTTGCTTAAGCCTTGAGATTGATCTATAAAATCTCATAGGCAAAGCTTGTAGCTCACTTTTGGATTGTAGTAAAGAATTTCTGCTGAAATGTATAGCAAATTCCTTCTCCAAGAGTCACTTCTTAGCTTGATTTTCATTGCACCTTTCTTCCACTCTAGGAAGCCTTCTGAGTTGTGAATCACCTCTCCAAGCTAGCCTCCATCTCCACTCACCATAACCACCAACAATCCGCTGCCACACCTCCAAAGATCCCAGCCAATCTGATCCAGAAATTCCTCCAGAATCTGCAGTTGCTGCCGCCACTGTTCCCTTGGTTTCAGCTGCCTTCCAAGCCTCCATTCACCTCCAATCTCACGGCACATCTTCAATACATCCCCCTAGATGCATCACACTTCCTCCACTTCCCGCACTTCCTCCACTTCCTTCACTTCCTCCACTTCCTCCACTTCGTCAACTTCGTCCACTTCCTCCACTTCGTCAACTTCGTCCACTTCGTCCAATTCGTACACTTCCTCCACTTCATCCACTTCCTCCACTTCGTCCATATCGTCCACTTCCTCCACTTCCTCTATTTCGTCCACTTCCTCCACTTCGTCCACTTCCTCCACCTCCTCCACTTCGTCAACGTCGTCCACTTCCTCAACTTCCTCTACTTCCTCCACTTCGTCAACTTCGTCCACTTCGTCAACTTCGTCAACTTCCTCCACTTCCTCCACTTCGTCAACTTCGTCCACTTCCTCCACTTCCTCCACTTCGTCCACTTCGTCCACTTCGTCCACTTGCTCCACTTTCTCTACTTCGTCCACTCCGTCCACTTCCTCCACTTCGTCCACTTCCTCCACTTCGTCCACTACCTCCACTTCCTCCACTTCCTCCACTTCGTCAACTTCGTACACTTCCTCCACTTCCTCCACTTCGTCAACTTCGTCCACTTCCTCCACTTCCTCCACTTCCCCGCCACTTCCTCCACTTCGTCCAATTCCTCCACTTCGTCCCCTTCCTCCACTTCCTCCACTTCGTCCACTTCCTCCACTTCCTCCACTTCGTTCACTTCCTCCACTTCCTCCACTTCCTCCACTTTCTCTACTTCGTCCACTTCCTCCACTTTGTCCACTTCCTCCACTTCCTCCACTTCGTCCACTTCCTCCACTTCGTCAACTTCGTCCACTTCGTCCACTTCCTCCACTTCCTCCACTTCGTCAACTTCGTCCACTTCCTCACTTCCACCACTTCCTCCACTTTGTCCACTTCCTCCACTTCCTTCACTTCCTCCACTTCTTCTACTTCCTCCACTTCCTCCACTTCCTCCACTTCCTCCACTTCGTCCACTTCGCCAACATCGTCCACTTCCTCCACTACCTCCACTTCCTCTACTTCATCCACTTCTTCCACTTCGTCCACTTCCTCCACTTCCTCCACTTCGTCAACTTTGTCCACTTCGTCAACGTCATCGACTTCCTCCACTTTTCCACTTCCTCCACATCCTCTACTTCGTCCACTTCCTCCACTTGTCCACTTCCTCCACATCCTCTACTTCGTCCACTTCCTCCACTTCCTCCACTTCCTCAACTTCGTTCACTTCGTCCACTTCGTCAACTTCGTCAACCTCGTCAACTTCGTCAACTTCCTCCACTTCCTTCACTTCCTCCACTTCGGCCACTTCCTCGACTTCCTCCACTTCGTCCACTTCGTCAACTTCGTCAACTTCGTCCACTTCGTCAACTTCGGCAACTTCAGCAACTTCCTCCACTTCCTTCACTTCCTCCACTTTCTCCACTTCCTCCACTTCCTCAACTTCGTCAACTTCCTTCACTTCCTCAACGTCGTCCACTTCCTCCACTTCGTTAACTTTGTCCATTTCCTTCACTTCCTCCACTTCGTCCACTTCATCCTCTTCCTCCACTTCATCCACTTCCTCCACTTTCTCCACCTCCTCCACTTCCTCCACTTCGTCAACTTTCTCCACTTCGTCAACTTCGTCAACTTCCTCCATTTCCTCCACTTCCTCCACTTTGTCTACTTCGTAAACTTCATCAACTTCGTCCACTTTGTCCACTTCGTCCACTTCCTGGACTTCCTCGATTTCCTCCACTTCCTTCACTTGCTCGACTTCCTCCACTTGCTTCACTTCCTCCACTTCCTCCACTTCCTACACTTCCTCCACTTCCTCCACTTCGTCAACTTCGTCCACTTCATCCACTACCTCCACTTCCTCCACTTCGTCCACTTCATGCACTTCGTCCACTTCCTCCACTTCGTCAACTTCGTTCACTTCCTCCACTTCCTCCACTTCCTACACTTCCTCCACTTCGTCAACTTCATCCAATTTGTCAACGTCATAGACTTCGTCCACTTGTCCACTTCCTCCTCTTCCTCCGCTTCGTCCACTTCCTCCACTTCCTCCACTTCCTCCACTTCGTCAACTTTGTCCACTTCGTCAACGTCATCCACTTCCTCCACTTGTCCACTTCCTCAACTTCCTGTACTTCCTCCACTTCGTCCACTTCGTCCACTTCCTCGACTTCCTCCATTTCGTCCACTTTCTCCACTTCCTCCACTTCCTCCACTATGTCTACTTCGTCCACTTCCTCAACTTCCTTCACTTCGTCCACTTCCTCCACTTCCTCGACTTCCTCCACTTCCTCCACTTCGTCCAATTCCTCCACTTTCTCCACTTCCTCCACTTCGTCAACTTCGTCCACTTCGTCAACGTCGTCCACTTCCTCCATTACCTCCACTTCCTCTACTTCATCCACTTCCTCCACTTCCTCCACTTCGTCAGCTTCGTCCACTTCCTCCACTTCCTCCACTTCGTCAACTTGTCCACTTCGTCAACGTCATCTACTTCCTCCACTTGTCCACTTCATCAACTTCGTGCACTTCCTCCACTTCGTCCACTTCCTCGACTTCCTCCATTTCGTCCACTATCTCCACTTCCTCAACTTCCTTCACTTCGTCCACTTCCTCCACTTCCTCCACTTCCTCCACTTCGTCCAATTCCTCCACTTTCTCCACTTCCTCCACTTCGTCAACTTCGTCCACTTCGTCAACGTCGTCCACTTCCTCCATTACCTCCACCTCCTCTACTTCATCCACTTCCTCCACTTCGTCCACTTCCTCCACTTCGTCAGCTTCGTCCACTTCGTCCACTTCGTGCACTTCCTCCACTTCGTCAACTTTGTCCACTTCGTCAACGTCATCGACTTCCTCCACTTGTCCACTTCCTCCAGTTCCTCTACTTCGTCCACTTTCTCCACTTCCTCCACTTCCTCCACTTCCTCCACTTCGTCAACTTTGTCCACTTCGTCAACGTCATCGACTTCCTCCACTTGTCCACTTCCTCCACTTCCTCTACTTCGTCCACTTCCTCCACTTCCTCCACTTCCTCCACATCCTCAACTTCGTCCACTTCGTCTACTTGCTCCACTTCGTCAACTTCGTCCCCTTCGTCAACTTCCTCCACTTCCTCCACTTCCTCCACTTCCTCCACTTCCTCCACTTCCTCCACTTCCTCCACTTCCTCAACTTCGTCAACTTCCTCCACTTCGTCAACATCGTCCACTTCGTCCACTTCCCCCGGTTCCTCCACTTCGTTAACTTTGTCCACTTCCTTCACTTCCTCCACTTCGTCCACTTCTCCTCTACCTCCACTTCGTCGACTTCGTCCACTTCCTCCACTTCCTCCACTTCGTCAACTTTCTCCACTTCGTCAACTTCGTCCACTTCGTCCACTTTGTCAACTTCTTCTACTTCGTCAATTTCCTCCACTTCCTCTAGTTCCTCCACTTCCTCCACTTCGTCCAGTTCGTCAACTTCGTCCACTTCGTCCACTTCGTCAACTTCTTCCACTTTGTCAACTTCCTCCACTTCCTCCACTTCGTCCAGTTCGTCAACTTCATCAACTTCGTCCACTTCATCCACTTCGTCCACTTCCTCCACTTCGTCCACTTCGTCCACTTCCTCGACTTCCTCCACTTCCTCCACTTCCTTCACTTCCTCCACTTCCCCGACTTCCTCCACTTCCTCCACTTCCTTCATTTGCTCGACTTCCTCAACTTCCTCCACTTCCCCACTTCGTCCACTTTGTCCACTTTGTCCACTTCGTCCACTACATCAACTTGATCCATTACCTCCACTTCGTACACTTCGTCCACTTTGTACACTTCGTCCACTTCGTCCACTTCTTCCACTTCGTCAATTTCCTCCACTTCCTCAAGTTCCTCCACTTCGTCCCCTTCGTCCACTTCGTCCACTTCGTCAACTTCGTCCACTTCGTCAACTTCTTCCACTTCGTCAATTTCCTCCACTTCCTCCAGTTCCTCCATTTCCTCCTCTTCGTCCACTTTGTCCACTTCGTCAACTTCGTCCACTTCGTCCACTTCATCAACTTCGTCCCCTTCGTCCACTTCCTCTACTTCGTGAACTTCGTCCACTTCGTCAATTTCCTCTACTCCCTTCACTTCCTCCACTTCCGCCACTTCCTCCACTTCCTCCACTTCCTCCACTTCCTTAACTTCGTCAACTTCCTTCACTTCGTCAACGTCGTCAACTTCGTCCACTTCCTCCACTTCATTAACTTCGTCCACTTCCTCCACTTCGTCCACTTCCCCGTTCTCCTCCCCTTCGTCCACTTCGTCAACTTTCTCCACTTCGTCAACTTCGTCCACTTTGTCAACTTATTCCACTTCATCAATTTCGTCCACTTCCTCCACTTCCTCCACTTCGTCAGCTTCCTCCACTTTGTGAACTTCGTCCACTTCGTCCATTTTGTCAAGTTTTCCACTTCCTCCATTTCCTCCACTTCGTCCACTTCGTCCACTTCTTCAACTTCGTCCACTTCGTCAACTTCGTCAACTTCGTCCACTTCGTCAACTTATTCCACTTCGTCAATTTCCTCCACTTCCCCCACTTCCTCCACTTCGTCCACTTGGTCAACTTCGTCCACTTGGTCAACTTCGTCCACTTCGTCAACTTCCTCCACTTCCTCCACTTCCTCCACTTCCTCCACTTCCTCCACTACCTCCACTTCGTCAACTTCATCCACTTCGTCCACTTCCTCCACTTCCTCCACTTCCTCCACTTCGTCCACTTCGTCAACTTCGTCCACTTCCTCCACTTCGTCAACTTCTTCCACTTCGTCAACTTCCTCCACTTCCTCTACTTTCTCCACTTCCTCCATTTCGTCAACTTCGTCCACTTCATCCACTTCGTCAACTTCGTCCACTTCATCCACTTCAACCACTTCCTCCACGTCCTCCATTTCCTCCACTTCCTTCACTTCCTCGACTTCCTCCACTTCCCTGACTTCCTCCACTTCGTGTACTTCCTCCACTTCCTACACTTTCTCGACTTCCTCAACTCCCTCCACTTCCTCCGCTTCCTCCACTTCCTCCACTTTGTCCACTTTGTCGACTTCGTCCACTACATCAACTTCATCCATTTCCTCCACTTCGTCCACTTCGTCCACTTCTTCCACTTCGTCCACTTCTTCCACTTCTTCAACTTGGTCCACTTAGTCAACTTCGTCCACTTCGTCCACTTCGTTCACTTCGTCCACTTCGTCAACTTCGTCCACTTCGTCAAGTTCGTCCACTTTGTCCACTTCCTCCACTTCGCCACTTAGTAAACTTCGTCCACTTTCTCAACTTCGTCCACTTCATCCACTTTGTCCACTTCGTCAACTTCCTCCACTTCCTCGACTTCCTCCACGTCCTCCACTTCGTCAATTCGTCAACTTCGCCCACTTCCTCCACTTCCTCCACTTCTCCACCTCGTAACTTCGTCCACTTTCTCCACTTCGTCAACTTCGTCCACTTCATCAACTTCCTCCACTTCCTCCATTTCGTCCACTTCCTCCACTTCCTCCACTTCCTCCCCTTCTTCAACTTCCTCCACTTCCTCAACTTCGTCAACTTATCCACTTCGTCAACTTCGTCAACTTCGTCAACTTCGTCAACTTCGTCAATTTCGTCCACTTCCTACACTTCCTCCACCTCCTCCACTTACTTGACTTCCTCCACTTTGTCAACTTCGTCCATTTCGTCAACTTCGTCCAGTTCCTCCACTTCCTCCACTTCCTTCACTTCCTCCACTTCCTCCACTTCCTCCACTTCGTCCTCTTCCTCCACTTCCTCCACTTCCTCCACTTCGTCAACTTCCTCCACTTCGTCAACTTCCTCCACTTGGTCCACTTCGTCCACTTCTACCACTTCGTCAACCTTTTCACTTCGTCAACTTCCTCCACTTCCTCCACTTCCTCCACTTCGTCAACTTCGTCCACTTCCTCCACGTCGTTCACTTCGTCCATTTCGTCAACTTCGTCTACTTCGTCCACTTCGTCAACTTCTTCCACTTCGTCAACTTCGTCCACTTCCTCGACTTTCTCTACTTCGTCCACTTCCTCAACTTCGTCAACTTCGTCCACTTCGTCAACGTCGTCCACTTCCTCCCTTCCTCCACTTCCTCCACTTACTCCACTTCCTCCACTTAATCCACTTCCTCCACTTCGTCAACTTCGTCTACTTCGTCAACTTCGTCAACTTCGTCAACTTCGTCCACTTCTCCACTTCCTCCACTTCCTCCACTTCCTCCACTTCCACCACTTCGTCAACGTCCTCCACTTACTCCACTTTCTCCACTTCCTCCACTTTCTCCACTTCCTCCACTTCCTCCACTTCCTCCACTTCGTCAACTTCGTCAACTTCGTCAACTTCGTCAACTTCGTCCACTTCGTCCACTTCGTCCACTTCGTCCACTTCCTCCACTTCCTTCACCTACTTCGATTCCTTCACTTCCTCCACTTCCCCCACTTCCTCCACGTCGTCCCCTTGTCCACTTCGTCCACTTCCTGCACTTCATCAACGTCGTCACTTCGTCCACTTCCTCAACTTCCTCCACTTCCTCCACTTAATCGACTTCGTCAACTTCGTCCGCTTCGTCCACTTCGTCAACTTTGTCCACTTCGACAACTTCGTCGACTTCGTCCACATCCTCCACTTCCATCACTTCCTCCACTTCGTCCACTTTTCCATTTCGTCAACTTCGTCAACTTCATCCACTTCGTCAACTTCGTCAATTTCTTCAACTTCGTCAAATTCGTCAACTTCGTCCACTTCCTCCACTTCCCCCACTTCCTTCATTACTTCACTTCGTCCACTTCGTCAACTTCGTGAAGTTCGTCCACTTCCTCCACTTCCTTCACTTCCTCCACTTCCTCCACTTCCTCAACTTCGTCCCCTTCCTCCACTTCCTCCACTTCGTCAACTTCCTCCACTTCGTCAACTTCGTCCACTTCGTCCACTTGGTCCACTTCGTCCACTTCATCAACTTGTTCCACTTCGTCAATTTCCTCCACTTCCTCCACTTCCTCCACTTCGTCCACTTCGTCAAGTTCGTCCACTTCGTCCATTTCGTCGACTTCGTCCATTTCGTCAACGTCGTCTACTTCGTCCACTTGGTCAAATTCTACTACTTCGTCAACTTCCTCCACTTCCTCGACTTTCTCCACTTCGTCCACTTCCTCAACTTCGTCAAGTTCCTCCACTTCCTCCACTTCCTCCACTTCGTCAACGTCGTTCACTTCGTCCACTTCTTCCACTTCCTCCACTTCGTCAACTTCGTCCACTTCTTCCACTTCGTTAACTTGGTCAACTTCGTCAACTTCGTCCACTTCGTCAACTTCGTCCACTTCGTCTACTTCCTCCACTTCGTCTACTTCCTCCACTTCCTCCACTTCGACCCCATCATCCACTTCCTCCACTTCCTTCACTTACTTCGATTCCTTCACTTCCTTCACTTCCTCCACTTCCTCCACGTCGTCCACCTCGTCCACTTTGTCCACTTCCTGCACTTCGTCAACGTCGTCACTTCGTCCACTTCCTCAACTTCCTCCACTTCCTCCACCTCGTCCACTTAATCACTTCGTCAACTTCGTCCGCTTCGTCCACTTCGTCAACTTTGTCCACTTCGACAACTTCGTCCAGTTCGTCCACATCCTCCACTTCCATCACTTCCTCCACTTCGTCCACTTTTGCATTTTGTCAACTTCGTCAACTTCATCCACTTCGTCAACTTCGTCAACTTCGTCAAATTCGTCAACTTCGTCCACTTCCCCCACTTCCTTCACTTACTTCACTTCGTCCACTTCGTCAACTTCGTGAACTTCGTCCACTTCCTCCACTTCCTTCACTTCGTCCACTTACTCCACTTCCTCCACTTCGTCCCCTTCCTCCACTTCCTCCACTTCCTCCACTTCGTCAACTTCCTCCACTTCGTCAACTTCGTCCATTTCGTCCACTTGGTCCACTTCGTCCACTTTGTCAAGTTCGTCCACTTCGTCCATTTCGTCGACTTCGTCCATATCGTCAACGTCGTCTACTTCGTCCACTTCGTCAAATTCTTCCACTTCGTCAAGTTCCTCCACTTCCACGACTTTCTCCACTTCGTCCACTTCCTCAACTTCGTCAAGTTCCTCCACTTCCTCCACTTCCTCCACTTCGTCAACGTCGTCCACTTCCTCCACTTCTTCCACTTCCTCCACTTCGTCCACTTCGTCAACTTCGTCCACTTCTTCCACTTCGTTAACTTGGTCAATTTCGTCAACTTCGTCCACTTCGTCCACTTCGTTCACTTCGTCCACTTCGTCAACTTCGTCCATTTCGTCTACTTCGTCTACTTCGTCCACTTCGTCTACTTTCTCCACTTCCTCCACTTCGACCCCATCGTCCACTTCGTCCACTTCCTCCAATTTCTCCACTTCCTCCACTTCGTCCACTTCGTCCACTTCGTCAACTTCGTCCACTTTGTCATCTTCGTCAACTTCGTCAACTTCGTCCACTTCCTCCACTTCCTCCACTTCCTCCATTTCCTTCACTTCCTCGACTTCCTCCACTTCCTTCACTGCCTCCACTTCCTTCACTTCCTACGCTTCGTCCACTTCCTCCACTTCCTCCACTTCCTTCACTTCCTCCAGTTCCTCCGCTTGCTCCACTTCCTCCACTTCGTCAACTTCGTCCACTTTGTCCACTTCCTCCATTTCGTCCACTTCGTTCACTTCGTCCACATCTACCACTTCGTCCACTTCCTCCACTTCCTCCACTTCCTCCACTTCCTCCACTTACTCCACTTCGTCCACTTCTTCCACTTCGTCCACTTCGTCCACTTCGTCTACTTCCTCCACTTCCTCCACTTCCTCCACTTCCTCCACTTCCTCCACTTCCTCTCCTTCCTCCACTTCCTCCACTTCGTCAAGTCGTCCACTTCCTCCACTTTCTCCACTTCCTCCACTTCCTCCACTTCCTCCACTTCGTCCACATCGTGAACTTGGTCAACGTCGTCAACCTCGTCAACTTCGTCAACTTCCTCCACTTCCTCCACTTCGTCCACTTCCTCCACTTCGTCCACTTCCTCCACTTCGTCAACTTCCACCACTTTGTCAACGTCGTCCACTTCGCTCACTTCGTCTACTTCGTCCACTTCATCCATTTCGTCCACTTCGGCGACTTCGTCAACTTCGTCAACGTCGTCCACTTCATCCACTTCCTCCACTTACTGCACTTCGTCAACTTCGTCCACTTCGTCAACTTCGTCCACTTCATCCACTTCCTCAATTTCGTCCACTTTGTCCACTTCCTCCACTTCCTCCACTTCGTAAACTTCGTCTCTTTGTCAACTTCGTCAACTTCGTCCACTTCGTCCATTTGCTCCATTTCGTTCACTTCGTCCACTTCTACCACTTCGTCCACTTCGTCCACTTCCTCCACTTCCTCCACTTCCTCCACTTCCTTCACTTCGGTAACGTCGTCCTCTTCCTCCACATCCTCCACTTCGTCCACTTCGTCCACATCGTCAACTTCGTCAACTTCCTCCACTTGCTCCACTTGCTCCACTTGCTCCACTTCCTCAACTTCGTCAAGTTCCTCCACTTCCTCCACTTCCTCCACTTCGTCAACGTCGTCCACTTCGTCCACTTCTTCCACTTCCTCCACTTCGTCCACTTCGTCAACTTCGTCCACTTCTTCCACTTCGTTAACTTGGTCAATTTCGTCAACTTCGTCCACTTCGTCCACTTCGTTCACTTCGTCCACTTCGTCAACTTCGTCCATTTCGTCTACTTCGTCTATTTCGTCCACTTCGTCTACTTTCTCCACTTCCTCCACTTCGACCCCATCGTCCACTTCGTCCACTTCCTCCAATTTCTCCACTTCCTCCACTTCCTCCACTTCGTCAACTTCGTCCACTTTGTCATCTTCGTCAACTTTGTCAACTTCGTCCACTTCGTCCACTTCCTCCATTTCCTTCACTTCCTCGACTTCCTCCACCTCCTTCACTGCCTCCACTTCCTTCACTTCCTACGCTTCGTCCACTTCCTCCACTTCCTCCACTTCCTTCACTTCCTCCAGTTCCTCCGCTTGCTCCACTTCCTCCACTTAATCCACTTCCTCCACTTCGTCAACTTCGTCCACTTTGTCCACTTCCTCCATTTCGTCCACTTTGTTCACTTCGTCCACTTCTACCACTTCGTCCACTTCGTCCACTTCCTCCACTTCCTCCACTTCCTCCACTTACTCCACTTTGTCCACTTCTTCCACTTCGTCCACTTCGTCCACTTCGTCCACTTCCTCCACTTCGACCCCATCATCCACTTCCTCCACTTCCTTCACTTACTTCGATTCCTTCACTTCCTTCACTTCCTCCACTTCCTCCACGTCGTCCACCTCGTCCACTTTGTCCACTTCCTGCACTTCGTCAACGTCGTCACTTCGTCCACTTCCTCAACTTCCTCCACTTCCTCCACCTCGTCCACTTAATCAACTTCGTCAACTTCGTCCGCTTCGTCCACTTCGTCAACTTTGTCCACTTCGACAACTTCGTCCAGTTCGTCCACATCCTCCACTTCCATCACTTCCTCCACTTCGTCCACTTTTGCATTTTGTCAACTTCGTCAACTTCATCCACTTCGTCAACTTCGTCAACTTCGTCAAATTCGTCAACTTCGTCCACTTCGTCCACTTCCCCCACTTCCTTCACTTACTTCACTTCGTCCACTTCGTCAACTTCGTGAACTTCGTCCACTTCCTCCACTTCCTTCACTTCGTCCACTTCCTCCACTTCCTCCACTTCGTCCCCTTCCTCCACTTCCTCCACTTCCTCCACTTCGTCAACTTCCTCCACTTCGTCAACTTCGTCCATTTCGTCCACTTGGTCCACTTCGTCCACTTTGTCAAGTTCGTCCACTTCGTCCATTTCGTCGACTTCGTCCATATCGTCAACGTCGTCTACTTCGTCCACTTCGTCAAATTCTTCCACTTCGTCAAGTTCCTCCACTTCCACGACTTTCTCCACTTCGTCCACTTCCTCAACTTCGTCAAGTTCCTCCACTTCCTCCACTTCCTCCACTTCGTCAACGTCGTCCACTTCCTCCACTTCTTCCACTTCCTCCACTTCGTCCACTTCGTCAACTTCGTCCACTTCTTCCACTTCGTTAACTTGGTCAATTTCGTCAACTTCGTCCACTTCGTCCACTTCGTTCACTTCGTCCACTTCGTCAACTTCGTCCATTTCGTCTACTTCGTCCACTTCGTCTACTTTCTCCACTTCCTCCACTTCGACCCCATCGTCCACTTCGTCCACTTCCTCCAATTTCTCCACTTCCTCCACTTCGTCCACTTCGTCCACTTCGTCAACTTCGTCCACTTTGTCATCTTCGTCAACTTCGTCAACTTCGTCCACTTCCTCCACTTCCTCCACTTCCTCCATTTCCTTCACTTCCTCGACTTCCTCCACTTCCTTCACTGCCTCCACTTCCTTCACTTCCTACGCTTCGTCCACTTCCTCCACTTCCTCCACTTCCTTCACTTCCTCCAGTTCCTCCGCTTGCTCCACTTCCTCCACTTAATCCACTTCCTCCACTTCGTCAACTTCGTCCACTTTGTCCACTTCCTCCATTTCGTCCACTTCGTTCACTTCGTCCACATCTACCACTTCGTCCACTTCCTCCACTTCCTCCACTTCCTCCACTTCCTCCACTTACTCCACTTCGTCCACTTCTTCCACTTCGTCCACTTCGTCCACTTCGTCTACTTCCTCCACTTCCTCCACTTCCTCCACTTCCTCCACTTCCTCCACTTCCTCTCCTTCCTCCACTTCCTCCACTTCGTCAAGTCGTCCACTTCCTCCACTTTCTCCACTTCCTCCACTTCCTCCACTTCCTCCACTTCGTCCACATCGTGAACTTGGTCAACGTCGTCAACCTCGTCAACTTCGTCAACTTCCTCCACTTCCTCCACTTCGTCCACTTCCTCCACTTCGTCCACTTCCTCCACTTCGTCAACTTCCACCACTTTGTCAACGTCGTCCACTTCGCTCACTTCGTCACTTCGTCCACTTCATCCATTTCGTCCACTTCGGCGACTTCGTCAACTTCGTCAACGTCGTCCACTTCATCCACTTCCTCCACTTACTGCACTTCGTCAACTTCGTCCACTTCGTCAACTTCGTCCACTTCATCCACTTCCTCAATTTCGTCCACTTTGTCCACTTCCTCCACTTCCTCCACTTCGTCAACTTCGTCTCTTTGTCAACTTCGTCAACTTCGTCCACTTCGTCCATTTGCTCCATTTCGTTCACTTCGTCCACTTCTACCACTTCGTCCACTTCATCCACTTCCTCCACTTCGTCCACTTCGTCCACTTCCTCCACTTCCTCCACTTCGTCCACTTCGTCCACTTCCTGCACTTTGTCAACGTCGTCACTTCGTCCACTTCCTCAACTTCCTCCACTTCCTCCACCTCGTCCACTTAATCCACTTCGTCAACTTCGTCCGCTTCGTCCACTTCGTCAACTTTGTCCACTTCGACAACTTCGTCCAGTTCGTCCACATCCTCCACTTCCATCACTTCCTCCACTTCGTCCACTTTTCCATTTGTCAACTTCGTCAACTTCATCCACTTCGTCAACTTCGTCAATTTCGTCAACTTCGTCAAATTCGTCAACTTCGTCCACTTCCCCCACTTCCTTCACTTACTTCACTTCGTCCACTTCGTCAACTTCGTGAACTTCGTCCACTTCCTCCACTTCCTTCACTTCGTCCACTTCCTCCACTTCGTCCCCTTCCTCCACTTCCTCCACTTCCTCCACTTCGTCAACTTCCTCCACTTCGTCAACTTCGTCCATTTCGTCCACTTGGTCCACTTCGTCCACTTTGTCAAGTTCGTCCACTTCGTCCATTTCGTCGACTTCGTCCATATCGTCAACGTCGTCTACTTCCTCAACTTCGTCAAGTTCCTCCACTTCCTCCACTTCCTCCACTTCGTCAACGTCGTCCACTTCGTCCACTTCTTCCACTTCGTCCACTTCGTCCACTTCGTCAACTTCGTCCACTTCTTCCACTTCGTTAACTTGGTCAATTTCGTAAACTTCGTCCACTTCGTCCACTTCGTTCACTTCGTCCACTTCGTCAACTTCGTCCATTTCGTCTACTTCGTCTACTTCGTCCACTTCGTCTACTTTCTCCACTTCCTCCACTTCGACCCCATCGTCCACTTCGTCCACTTCCTCCAATTTCTCCACTTCCTCCACTTCGTCCACTTCGTCCACTTCGTCCACTTCGTCCACTTCGTCAACTTCGTCCACTTTGTCATCTTCGTCAACTTCGTCAACTTCGTCCACTTCCTCCACTTCCTCCACTTCCTCCATTTCCTTCACTTCCTTGACTTCCTCCACTTCCTTCACTGCCTCCACTTCCTTCACTTCCTACGCTTCGTCCACTTCCTCCACTTCCTCCACTTCCTCCACTTACTCCACTTCGTCCACTTCTTCCACTTCGTCCACTTCGTCCACTTCGTCTACTTCCTCCACTTCCTCCACTTCCTCCACTTCCTCCACTTCCTCCACTTCCTCTCCTTCCTCCACTTCCTCCACTTCGTCAAGTCGTCCACTTCCTCCACTTTCTCCACTTCCTCCACTTCGTCCACTTCCTCCACTTCGTCCACATCGTGAACTTGGTCAACGTCGTCAACCTCGTCAACTTCGTCAACTTCCTCCACTTCCTCCACTTCGTCCACTTCCTCCACTTCGTCCACTTCCTCCACTTCGTCAACTTCCACCACTTTGTCAACGTCGTCCACTTCGCCCACTTCGTCTACTTCGTCCACTTCATCCATTTCGTCCACTTCGGCGACTTCGTCAACTTCGTCAACGTCGTCCACTTCATCCACTTCCTCCACTTACTGCACTTCGTCAACTTCGTCCACTTCGTCAACTTCGTCCACTTCATCCACTTCCTCAAATTCGTCCACTTTGTCCACTTCCTCCACTTCCTCCACTTCGTAAACTTCGTCTCTTTGTCAACTTCGTCAACTTCGTCCACTTCGTCCATTTGCTCCATTTCGTTCACTTCGTCCACTTCTACCACTTCCTCCACTTCCTCCACTTCCTCCACTTCCTCCACTTCCTCCACTTCGTCCACTTCCTCCACTTCCTTCACTTCGTCAACGTCGTCCTCTTCCTCCACATCCTCCACTTCATCCATTTCGTCCACATCGTCAACTTCGTCAACTTCCTCCACTTGCTCCACTTGCTCCACTTCCTCCACTTCCTTCACTTACTTCACTTCCTCCTCTTCCTCCATATCCTCCACTTCGTCCACTTCCTCAACTTTCTCCATTTCCTCCACTTCCTCCACTTCCTCCACTTCCTCAACTTCCTCCATTTCCTCCACTTCTTTAACGTCGTCCACTTCCTCCACTTCCTCCACTTCGTCCACTTCGTCAGCGTCGTCCATTTCCTCCACTTCCTCCACTTCCTCCACTTCGTCCATATCGTCAACTTCCTCCACTTGCTCCACTTCCTCCACTTCCTCCACTTCCTTCACTTACTTCACTTCCTCCACTTCGTCCACTTCGTCCACTTCCTCAACTTCCTCCACTTCGTCCACTTCGTCCACTTCCTCTACTTCCTCCACTTCGTCCACTTCCTCCACTTCCTCAACTTCTTCCAATTCCTCCACTTCGTCAACGTCGTCCACTTCGTCCACTTCGTCCACTTTGTCAACTTCGTCCACTTCGTCAACTTCGTCGACTTCCTCTACTTCCTTCACTTCCTTCAGTTCCTCCACTTCCTCCACTTCCTCCACGTCCTCCACTTCGTCCACTTCCTCCACTTGCTCCACTTCATCCACTTCATAAACTTCCTCCACTTCCTCGACTTCCTCGGCTTCCTCCACTTCCACCACTTCGTCCACTTCGTCCACTTCGTACACTACATCAACTTCATCCATTTCCTCCACTTCGTCCACTTGGTACACTTCGTCCACTTCATCCACTACCTCCACTTCGTCCACTTCGTCCACTTCGTCCACTTCGTCAACTTCGTCCACTTCGTCTATTTCCTCCATTTCGTCCACTTCGTCCACTTCCACCACTTCTACCACTTCGTCCACTTCCTCCACTTCGTCCACTTCCTCCACTTCATCCACTTCCTCCACTACCTCCACTTCCTCCACTTCCTCCACTTCTTCAACTTCCTCCACTTCCTCCACTTCGTCCACATCGTCAACTTCGTCCACTTCGTCCACATCGTCAACTTCGTCCACTTCGTCAACTTCGTCAACTTCGTCCACTTCGTCCACTTCCTCCACTTACATCACTTCCTTCACTTCCTCCACTTATTGATAACAGTTGAAAAACTGTTATTTTCATGCTTAAAATTGATACTAAAAGCAACCTTTAGACTTAAAAACTAGCTTGAAATCATGCTTTTATCTATATTTTCAGAAATAAGAGAGCTGGACAGGTTTATGCTTGATTTAAGTGTTTTTGTGCAGGTTTTGAGGTGAATTTGGTGAAAGAAGTGAAGAAGGAGAGAGATGACATTAGAAAAGACAAGAAAGAGTGCAAAAGTAGAAGCCGAAGGCACCGCTCAGCGGCAATTTACCGTTGAGCGGCACTCAGGAGGTTGCGGGAGTCACGCTGAGGGGCAAAATGGCCGCTGAGGGGAAGAAACGAGTCACGCAACCACCGCTGAGCGGTATTTACCGCTGAGCGGCACTTTTATGGACTTGGGCTTTTGTAATCTTTTGTAATTCTAGAATAGTATATAAGGACTTGCACGTCCTAGAGTTAGTATCTTTGGCAGAAACGAGGCAAACACTCTCTCTTCCACCCCTTTGAAGGAGGATCTTGGATGCTCAGGCTACCTCTTCACCTTTATTGGGTTTATTCTTTCATACTTTCATTGTAATTCATCTAGGTTCACCATGAATATGGTGAACTAAACCTTGTATGTTTGTTGGGGAATCAATGTAATCTCTTGAAGCTCTCATATATGGAATCTGTTGCTTACATCTTTTAATTAAGACTTATGCTTTCTTTCATCATTAGTTAGGGATTTTCCTCTTTGCTCAATGCTTGCATAGTTTAACTCATTCCATGCATGATTATTGGTTTTGTCGATACGGGCACGTACGGGGAAGTCTAGATCCGGGGAATTTCTCCCAATATTATACTGACAATATTATATTGGTTGTCATTAAGCTCCTGCACTCATGAACTAATCATTAGGAATGCTAGGAATTGTATGAACTCGTGATTAGGGAGAAGCCATCTAGAATGGTACATTAGAGAGTGGCATTAACAATGATGACTTGAATGTTGAATTCCTAAAATATATGAGAGTGGATGAGATGAAATTGACCCCCAACAACATATTCATTCATATAATTCATTGAAAGTGTTTATCTTTTGTTTTTGCCATTGATCAAACTTCATGCATACATGTTTATTTTCTGTCTTGCATTTTAAATTCCAAATATTTCGTTCTTAAGTCTTAGCTAATCAACAAACCACACAACTAAACTAGGCCGTGAGTCCTTTGGGAAGAACGATACTTGGTCTTACCAAGTTTATTACTTGAACGATTCGGTCATACTTGCCGATTGTGAAACAAGTTTGTGACATCATACTTTGGTGCTTACAAATTTGTCCATCAAGTTTTTGGCGCCGTTGCCGGGGACTCGTGGTTTAACTGGTTAATTTGTGTGATTATTGATTATCTTTGACTTATTTTTTTTTATTTTTAATTTAAATTTCGAATTTTTTTATTTTATTTATTTTTTTCTGTTTATATTTTACAGTTTGTATCTTATTTGATTTGATTTTATTTTATTTTATTTTATTAGATTAGATTTTATTTGATTTTATTTGATTTGATTAGATTAGATTTTATTTTATTTTATCTTTTTAGATTAGATTAGATTTTATTTTATTTGATTAGGTTTTATTTTATTTTATTTTTTAGATTAGATTAGATTAGATTTTATTTTATTTTATTTTATCTTTTAGGTTAGGTTAGATTTTATTTTATTCTATCTTATTTTATTCTATCTTCTAAATCTTTTTATCTTCTGAATATATATCTTCTTCTATATCTTTTTGTGCTAACAAATATTTTCTAGGGTTTTGTTTTCTTGTGTATGCAGGAAGCAATTCGAACTAGGAGTAAGAAAACAACAGAACCACTTCTTGAAGGTCTAGAAGAGAGTAGAAGGAGGAGAAGAATCAGAACGTCTAGAGAACTTTTCCCTTCTCTAGAAACTCTCTTGCAATCATCACCACAAGGTTCTGTTCATAGCACAGGAAGTATGGAGAACAATAATGCTAGAAGAACTCTTGCAGATTACACTAATATTGCTGGACCTCAACACTTTAACAGCATAGCTCGACCTAGAGTCAATGCAGCCAATATGGAGGTCAAGCCAGCACTAATTCAACTGGTGAAGAGTAATCAATTTAATGGGTTATCTCATGAAAGCCCATATGAGCACCTTACTACCTTTAATGAGATCTGCAACACGGTCAAGATTAATGGGGTGCCAGACGAAGTTATCAAACTTAGCTTGTTTCCTTTCTCATTGGGAGGCAATGCTAAGCTTTGGTTGAACTCTTTTCCAGAAGAAAGTTTCACAGAGTGGGAAGCAGTGGTTACAAAATTTTTAAATAAATACTTCCCACAATCTAAGGTGACTAAGGGCAAGCAAGAGATTTCTTCATTCAAGCAGGGCATGGAAGAATCACTGGGGCATGCATGGGACAGGTATAAAAGCTTGTTACGTAAAACTCCCACGCATGGTTTTGAAGATCAAGAAGTAGTCCTAACTTTCCTTGGAGGGCTTGGTTCACAAACCAAGATGATGCTGGACGCCTCAGCTGGAGGCAATATCAAATGGAAAACTCCAGAGGAAGCAACTGAAATTATAGAAAACATGGCTACTAGTGATAATGAGCTGCACAGTGAAAGAGGAACTCCTATGCAACAAAAAGGGGTTCTTCAATTGCAAACACATGATGCCTTGCTAGCCCAGAATAAGATTCTAACTCAACAGCTAGAGACTCTGACTAAAGCTTTGGCTCAATTACCTAAAGAGTTGAAATCTGCTGCACAGGTCCAAACCCAGTTATGCGAACTATGTGGAGGTGATCACATCAATGGCCAGTGTGCTTTTCTAGTGGAAGCCGTGGAGGATGTTAATTTCATGGCTAATCAGTTTCCATACCGTCAAGGAAATTATAATCAAGGATGGAAACCACATCCAAGCATTGGCCAAGGACAAACTGGGCAAGCTAATCAATATAATAAGCAGCAGCAACAACCAACCTTGTGGCAACAGTTAGCTATGCTTAATGAAAGATCAACAAGGTTGGAAGAAACTCTTCAGCAATTCATACAGAAAACTGAATCTTCTCAAAAGAGCACTGAAGCTGCTATAAAGAATTGGGAGATCCAAATGGGTCAGATTACCAAGCAATTGGAAGAAAGGCCAAACAGAAATTTTGAGGCTAATACTGAGGTTAACCCCAGAGAAGAGTGCAAAGTGGTCAAGAGTGGGAATGAAGAGATAATTGAGTTAGAAGAAGAAGAAACAGAAGAGAGAAAAGAAGTAGAAAGAAAGAACACTTTTCCTTTTCCAACAAATCAAGAGAAACCAATGGACTTCACAGAATTATTCAGAATGGTTGATAATGAAGCACCTTGGGAACAAATTCTACAGAAAATAGCAGTTTACAAAAAATATGATGAAGGAACCTCTACAAAAAGAAGACGTAGAGATGATGAGGAAGAAAAGTGTATAACTGTTAAGAAAGAGTCATTCCCACCAAAAGCAGCAGATCCAGGCAGTTTTTCTATCCCTTGTACTATAGGGAAGAAAAAGGTAAAGAAAGCTCTTCTTGATTTAGGCTCAAGTGTTAACTTGATGCCTTATTCTCTATTGGAGCAAATTGGCAAAGTTAAAATGAAACCTGTAAAGGTTAATTTAGTAATGGCCGATGGATCTTCAAAGGAGCCATGTGGGATTGCAGAAGACATTGTAGTTTGTGTGGGCAAACTTCAGTTCTTGGCAGACTTTGTGGTGATGAAGATGGAAACCGAGAAGATACCTTTTATACTTGGAAGACCATTTATGAAAACGGCCAGGGCTATCATAGATGTGAATGAAGGTATAGTGGTTTTCCAAGACAGAGAGGAGAGAGTGGTGGTGGATGTCTTCAAAGATGAAAAACAAGCAAAGGAGGAAGAGGCTAGTTATAAAGCTGCATTTCGAGATGCACCCATGACTAGAGGTAAAGATGAAAATCTTGAAGTTTCAGGTAACCATTGTTTGTTTTTTCAGGTACCCAAGGTAGAAGAGATTGGAAAAGGAGAAGAAGTTCCTAGAGACTGGAAGAAAAGAAGACTCCAACTTGGCACACCTGTAAGACTCAAGAACAAGTTGTGGGTTATAAAAGGCTTTAAAGAGAAGGAGATGATAGAGATAGAGTCTCCATATTCTCGAAGAACCAAGACAGTCCAAAGGAAGTAGTTGAGAAGTTGGTGGAAAGACAACATCAACTATAAAGAAGATGGAACGTGAATTTATTGGGTCAAGCTAATGACGTTAAAAGAGCGCTTGCTAGGAGGCAAGCCAGTGATTGATAAACATTTAATTTTGATTTTGGTTTTATATCTGTGAACATTATTCTGGACATTATTTTGTTGAATCTAGCATCTACTGAAGGATGCTAGGTGGTTAAGTATCTACTAAAAGATACTAGGTTTGTAACACCTACTGATGGGTGTCGGTGAGAAAATTTTGCACCTACTGATGGGTGCTGGTAAGTTTGAAACACCTACTGATGGGTGTTGGTGGATTTTGGGTCAGGCTCGTGACGTTAAACAAGCGCTACCTGGGAGGCAACCCAGTTGATTGATTGTTTTTGTTTGTTTTATTTTAGTTAGGGTTTGCATAAGTATTTTAAGCATTGAATTGTAGGGAACCAGTGAGGGGCATGTCTAGGAGGTACGTAGGTTAAGAAAAGAAGGAGAAGAGCACTTCACGAAAGTGCCGCTGAGCGGCAATTACCGCTGAGCGGTACTATCGCAGATGGGCTTTAGTTTCCCCTTAGCGGGATCCGAGCCCATTAGGGTATTTTTATACCCTAAGCTGCGTTTTGGTTTCTCTTTTCAGACTCTTTTCTGCACACACACTCTTACATACCTTTTCAAAGGTTCTTTACAACTTTTCCCTCATCCCTCTTTAGAAAATCTCCCTTCCACTCACTTGCTCACTAGTTTTCCATCTAAGTTTGGGGTTGGGAGAGAGCATCATTGAAGGGGCTGATTTCTTCATTATGGTTTACTAATGCTTAACAATGTATCTTTTGGTTTTGTGAATTATGTTTGATGCAGGGATGGCCTCCTCATCGGGCAAAAAGAATCAAGACTATAAGATCCAAGAAGAAGCAGGATACAGAGGACAGCTCAGATTGAGGAGGAGTTGAGATAGCATTTACTGATGAATGCTATCATAACTAGAGCAGGACTTATGCTTTTGTTTGGTTTAAGTTTTCTGAACTTATTTGTTTTTGTTTTTAGATTAGGGTTTGAGGTACTCTATTGAACACCTGGTTTGTTATGATGGTTTGCTATTAACTGTGATTGTTTGATAAGTAATGCTTGAATGATGCTTATGATTAATTGATGTTGAGATGATGTGCACATTAAAATGCTTATACAGGTGATTCACAAGCTTTGTGAACAAATGCATGATATCATGATTGTGATTGTGAAATTAAGCAGGACGTGTATGTCAGATGTGAATGAGCTTATATGTGAGGTTTTGAGCTCCAGAGTTGTTATTGTTGAATGCTATTACTTTGAAAGCATGAATGATTTTGCCCAGGTTTTCTATGATTGAATCAATTGCTTGTTGTGTATCACATGATCAAGGCCGTGTTTTTGAAACCCTTTTTATTGGCCAAATACATAAATTTAGCCCACTAAAAGAGAACACTTTGTGTTTTATCCTTTGAACCCTTAGCCTTGAACATACACTGAACACCCTTGATTGAAAAGCTTTACCTTGAGTTAAGTAGAAGATATTATGTGGTATTGTTAAATGTTCAAGTTTGGGGTTGTTGGGGAAACATGAAAAAGGAAAAGCATTGAGCTAAGAGCTAAAAAGTAAGAATATGCAAAGAAAAAGAAAAAGAAAAGAAAAGAAAAAGAAGCAAAGCTCAATGCAAATGCAAAAGCAAAAAGGCAAGTTGGGAATGAATAAGATGATTGTGTTGTTATGATTCTCTTAACTCAAGGATTTTGTGATCCAGAAAAACCAATTTTCTTGTTAGCCCAGCCACGTTATAAGCCATTGAAAAGTCCTTGTGATGATGCATGCTTGTGAATGTTTTTGATTGTGGTAAAATGAAAGGCAAAGTTGATTCATGTGACATTGTGATAGTAGAGTGAATGAGTGAAACACTTTACCTCTTATACACTTGTGTGTTGAGTGAAACACTTTACCTAGTGAGGAAATATTCCATAAGCACATGAACATCCATGCTTAATTGATTGATCATTCATGAAAAATAGCATTTGTTGGAATTTAAATGACTTTGTGAATACTAAAGCATGTGCACATCTTGAATGAACTCTTGGTCATAAGTTTGAGTGAAGTTGTTACTTATCTTGAAAAGAGGATTTTTGAATGAGTGAACCATCATATGAATTGGTTGGAGATGGAGTTACATTTTGTTTGCTTGAGGACAAGCAAAGTTCTAAGTTTGGGGTTGTGATAACAGTTGAAAAACTGTTATTTTCATGCTTAAAATTGATACTAAAAGCAACCTTTAGACTTAAAAACTAGCTTGAAATCATGCTTTTATCTATATTTTCAGAAATAAGAGAGCTGGACAGGTTTATGCTTGATTTAAGTGTTTTTGTGCAGGTTTTGAGGTGAATTTGGTGAAAGAAGTGAAGAAGGAGAGAGATGACATTAGAAAAGACAAGAAAGAGTTCAAAAGTAGAAGCCGAAGGCACCGCTCAGCGGCAATTTACCGCTGAGCGGCACTCAGGAGGTTGCGGGAGTCACGCTGAGGGGCAAAATGGCCGCTGAGGGGCAAAATGGCCGCTGAGGGGAAGAAACGAGTCACGCAACCACCGCTGAGCGGTATTTACCGCTGAGCGGCACTTTTATGGACTTGGGCTTTTGTAATCTTTTGTAATTCTAGAATAGTATATAAGGACTTGCACGTCCTAGAGTTAGTATCTTTGGCAGAAACGAGGCAAACACTCTCTCTTCCACCCCTTTGAAGGAGGATCTTGGATGCTCAGGCTACCTCTTCACCTTTATTGGGTTTATTCTTTCATACTTTCATTGTAATTCATCTAGGTTTACCATGAATATGGTGAACTAAACCTTGTATGTTTGTTGGGGAATCAATGTAATCTCTTGAAGCTCTCATATATGGAATCTGTTGCTTACATCTTTTAATTAAGACTTATGCTTTCTTTCATCATTAGTTAGGGATTTTCCTCTTTGCTCAATGCTTGCATAGTTTAACTCATTCCATGCATGATTATTGGTTTTGTCGATACGGGCACGTACGGGGAAGTCTAGATCCGGGGAATTTCTCCCAATATTATACTGACAATATTATATTGGTTGTTATTAAGCTCCTGCACTCATGAACTAATCATTAGGAATGCTAGGAATTGTATGAACTCGTGATTAGGGAGAAGCCATCTAGAATGGTACATTAGAGAGTGACATTAACAATGATGACTTGAATGTTTAATTCCTAAAATATATGAGAGTGGATGAGATGAAATTGACCCCCAACAACATATTCATTCATATAATTCATTGAAAGTGTTTATCTTTTGTTTTTGCCATTGATCAAACTTCATGCATACATGTTTATTTTCTGTCTTGCATTTTAAATTCCAAATATTTCGTTCTTAAGTCTTAGCTAATCAACAAACCACACAACTAAACTAGGCCGTGAGTCCTTTGGGAAGAACGATACTTGGTCTTACCAAGTTTATTACTTGAACGATTCGGTCATACTTGCCGATTGTGAAACAAGTTTGTGACATCATATTTTGGTGCTTACAAATTTGTCCATCACTTATTCAACTCCGTCCACTTCCTCAACTTCCTCCACCTCGTCTACTTCGTCCACTTCCTCCACTTCCTCCACTTCTCCACTTCGTAAACTTCGTCAACTTTCTCCACTTCGTCCACTTCATCCACTTCGTCCACTTCGTCATCTTCGTCCACTTCGCCAACTTCAACCACTTCGTCCACTTCCTCCACTTCCTTCACTTCGTCCACTTCCTAAACATCCTCCACTTCCTCCACTTCGTCTACTTCGTCCACTTCCTCCACCTCCTCCACTTCTTCCACTTCCTCCACTTCCTCCACTTCCTCCACTTCGTCAACTTCCTCCACTTCCTCCTCTTCCACCACTTTGTCCACTTCGTCAACTTCGTCCACTTCGTCAACTTCGTCCACTTCGTCAACTTCGTCGACTTCGTCAACTTCGTCAACTACGTCCACTTCGTCAACTTCGTCCATTTACTCACTTCATCAACCTGCTCCACTTCCTCCACTTCCTCCACTTTGTCCACTTCGTCTGCTTCGTCCACTTCGTCAACTTCCTCCACTTTCTCCACTTCGTCCACTTCCTGAACTTCATCCACTTCCTCCACATCGTCAACTGCGTCCACTTTGTCCACTTCCTCCACTTCCTTCACTTCCTCCACTTCCCCCACTTCCTCCACTTCCTCCACTTCGTCAACTTCCACCGCTTCGTCAACGTTGTCCACTTCGTCCACTTCGTCCACTTCGTCGACTTCGTCCACTT
Source organism: Vigna reflexopilosa (assembly GCA_027742785.1). Classification (NCBI taxonomy): domain Eukaryota; kingdom Viridiplantae; phylum Streptophyta; class Magnoliopsida; order Fabales; family Fabaceae; genus Vigna; species Vigna reflexopilosa. The sequence goes on from CM050924.1 coordinate 18,025,084, forward strand.
CAGAAACTTCGTCAACTTCGTCAACGTCGTCCACTTCCTCCACTTGGAAACTTCGTCAACTTCGTCCACTTCGTCCATTTCCTCCATTTCCTCCATTTCATCCACTTCGTCCACTTCTACCACTTCGTCCACTTCCTCCACTTCGTCCACGTCCTCCACTTCGTCCACTTCCTCCACTTCGTCCACTTCGTCAACTTGTTCCAGTTCGTCAACTTCCTCCACTTCGTCCACTTGGTACACTTCGTCCACTTCGTCCACTTCGTCCACTTCGTACACTTCGTCAACTTCGTCCACTTCTTCGACTTCGTCCACTTCTTCAACTTCGTCCACTTCCTCAACATCGTGTACTTCCTCCTTTCGTCCACTTCGTCCACTTCGTCCACTTTGGCAACTTCGTCTGCTTCGTCCACTTCCTCCACTTCGTTCACTTCCTCCACTTCCTCCACTTCCTCCACTTCGTCAACGTCGTCCACTTCGTCCACTTCGTACACTTCGTCAACTTCGTCCACTTCGTCAACTTCGTCCACTTCTTCGACTTCGTCCACTTCTTCAACTTCGTCCACTTCTTCAACTTCGTCCACTTCCTCGACTTCGTGTACTTCCTCCTTTTCGTCCACTTTGTCCACTTCATCAACTTCGTCCACTTCGTCAACTTCGTCCACTTCCTCCACTTCCTCCACTTCGTCAATGTCGTCCACTTCGTCCACTTCGTCCACTTCGTCGACTTCCTCCACTTCCTCCACTTTCTCCACTTCCTCCACTTCCTCCACTTTCTCCACTTCCCCCACTTCATCTACTCCGTCCACTTCGTCCACATCGTCAACTTCGTCAACTTCGTGAACTTCCTCCACTTCCTCCACTTCCTCCACTTCCTTCACTTACTTCATTCTCTCCACTTCCTCCACTTCCTCCACTTCCTCCACTTCGGCAACTTCGTCTGCTTCGTCCACTTCCTCCACTTTGTTCACTTCCTCCACTTCGTCCACTTCGTCCACTTTCTCAACTTCCACCACTTCGTCAACATCGTCCACTTCCTCCACTTCTCCACTTCGTAAACTTCGTCCACTTTGTCCAGTTAGTCCGCTTCATCCACTTCGTCAATTTCGTTCACTTCGTCAACTTCGTCCACTTCCTCCACTTCCTCTACTTCGTCCACCTCCCCTACTTCGACCACTTGCTCCACTTCCTCCACTTTCACCACTTCCCCCACTTCATCCAGTTCGTCCACATCGTGAACTTCGTCAACTTCGTCAACTTTGACAACTTCGTCAACTTCGTCAACTTCGTCAACTTCGTCAACTTTGACAACTTCGTCAACTTCGTCAACTTCGTCAACTTCGTCAACTTCCTCCAATTCCTCCACTTCCTTCACTTCCCCCACTTCGTCCACTTCCTCAACTTCCTCCACTTCCTCCACTTCGTCCACCTCGTCCACTTCCTCCACTTCCTGTACTGCTTCCACTTCCTCCACTTCCTCCACTTCGTCAACGTCGTCCACTTCCTCCACTTCCTCCACTTCTTCCTCTTCCACCACTTCGTCCACTTCGTCAACTTCGTCAACTTCGTCGACTTCGTCAACTTCGTCCACTTCGTCAACTTCGTCCATTTCCTCACTTCATCAACTTGCTTCACTTCCTCCACTTCCTCCACTTTGTCCACTTCGTCCGCTTCGTCCACTTCGTCAACTTCCTCCACTTTCTCCACTTCCTCCACTTCCTCCACTTCCTCCACATCGTCAACTTCGTCCACTTTGTCCACTTGCTCCACTTCCTCCACTTCCTTCACTTCCTCCACTTCCTCCATCTCCTCCACTTCCTCCACCTCGTCTACTTCGGCCACTTCCTCCATTTCCTCCACTTCGTCAACTTCCACCACTTCGTGAACGTTGTCCACTTCGTCCACTTCCTCCACTTCCTCCACTTCGTCGACTTCGTCCACTTCGGAAACTCCGTCAACGTCGTCCACTTCCTCCACTTCCACCAGTTCCTCCACTTCGTCAACTTGGTCCAATTCTTGAACTTCGTCCACTTCGTCCATTTCCTCCATTTCATCCACTTCTACCACTTCGTCCACTTGCTCCACTTCGTCCACGTCCTCCACTTCGTCCACTTCGTCCACTTCGTCCACGTCCTCCACTTTTTCCACTTGGTACACTTCGTCCACTTCGTCCACTTCGTACACTTCGTCGACTTCGTCCAATTCGTCGACTTCGTCCACTTCTTCAACTTCGTCGACTTCCTCGACTTCGTCTACTTCGTCCACTTCGTCCACTTTGTCCACTTCGTCAACTTCGTCCACTTCGTCAACTACGTCCACTTTGTCCACTTCCTCCACTTCCTCCACTTCCTCCACTTACTCCACTACTTCCACTTCCTCCAATTTGTCAATTTCGCCCACTTCCTCCACTTCCTCCACTTCCTGCACTTCGTCGACTTCCTCCACTTCCTCCACTTCGTCAACTTCCTCCATTTCGTCAACTTCGTCCAGTTCGTCAACTTCGTCAACTTCGTCCAGTTCCTTCACTTCCTCCACTTCCCCACTTCGACCATTTCCTCCACTTCCTCCACTTCCTCCACTTCGTCAACTTCGTCAACGTCGTCCACTTCCTCCTCTTCGGAAACTTCGTCAACTTCGTCCACTTCGTCCACTTCTTCAACTTCGTCCATTTCCTCCATTTCCTCCATTTCATCCACTTCGTCCACTTCTACCACTTCCTCCACTTCGTCAACGTCCTCCATTTCGTCCACTTGGTACACTTCGTCCACCTCGTCCACTTCGTACACTTCGTCAACTTCGTCCACTTCTTCGACTTCGTCCACTTCTTCAACTTCGTCCACTTCCTCGACTTCGTCTACTTCCTCCACTTCGTCCACTTCGTCCACTTTGTCCACTTCGTCAACTTCGTCCACTTCGTCAACTTCGTCCACTTCGTCAACTTCGTCCACTTCCTCCACTTACTCCACTTCTTCCATTTCCTCCACTTCGTCAATGTCGTCCACTTCCTCCACTTCGTCCACTTCGTCCACTTCGTCCACTTCCTCCACTTCCTCCACTTTCTCCACTTCCTCCACTTCATCTACTTCGTCCACTTCGTCTACATCGTCAACTTCGTCAACTTCGTGAACTTCCTCCACTTCCTCCACTTCCTTCACTTACTCCACTCCCTCTACTCCCTCCACTTCCTTCACTTCCTCCACTTCCTCCACTTCGGCAACTTCGTCTACTTCGTCCACTTCCTCCACTTCGTTTACTTCCTCCACTTCCTCCACTTCCTCCACTTCGTCCACTTCGTCAACGTCGTCCACTTCCTCCACTTCGTCAACTTCCACCGCTTCGTCAACGTCGTCCACTTCCTCCACTTCTCCACTTCGGAAACTTCGTCGACTTTGTCCACTTCATCCACTTCGTCAATTTCGTCCACTTCATCCACTTCGTCTACTTCGTCCACATCCCCTACTTCGTCCACTTCCTCTACTTTCACCACTTCCCCCCCTTCATCCAGTTCGTCCACATCGTCCACTTCGTCCACATCGTCAACTTCGACAACTTCGTCAACTTTGACAACTTCGTCAACTTCGTCCACTTCCTCCAATTCCTCCACTTCCTTCACTTCCCCCACTTCCTCAACTTCCTCCACTTCGTCTACTTCGTCCACTTCGTCCACCTCGTCCACTTCCTCCACTTCCTCTACGACTTCCACTTCCTCCACTTCCTCCACTTCGTCAACGTCGTCCACTTCCTCCACTTCCTCCTCTTCCACCACTTCGTCAACTTTGTCCACTTCGTCAACTTCATCCACTTCGTCAACTTCGTCCACTTCGTCAACTTCGTCAACTTCGTCAACTTCGTCCACTTCGTCAACTTCGTCCATTTCCTCACTTCATCAACTTGCTTCACTTCCTCCACTTCCTCCACTTCCTCCACTTTGTCCACTTCGTCTGCTTCGTCCACTTCGTCAACTTCGTCCACTTCTTCGACTTCGTCCACTTCTTCAACTTCGCCCACTTCCTCGACTTCGTCTACTTTCTCCACTTCGTCCACTTCGTCCACTTCGTCCACTTTGTCCACTTTGTCAACTTCGTCCACTTCGTCAACTTCGTCCACTTTGTCCACTTCCTCCACTTCCTCCACTTACTCCACTTCTTCCATTTCCTCCAGTTCCTCCACTTCGTCAATGTCGTCCTCTTCCTCCACTTCCTCCATTTCGTCCACTTCGTCGACTTCCTCCACTTCCTCCACTTTCTCCACTTCTCCCACTTC
>CM050924.1:18029443-18058031 GCA_027742785.1 Vigna reflexopilosa
TCGTCAACTTCCTCCACTTCGTCCATTTCGTCCAGTTCGTCCAGTTTGTCCACTTCGTCCACTTCCTCCACTTCGTCCACTTCGTCCAATTCCTCCACTTCGTCAAGTTCATCCACTTCCTCAACTTCGTCCACCTGCTCCACTTCCACCACTTCGTCCACATCGTCCACTTCCTCCACTTCGTCCACCGCCTGACTTCGTCCACTTCGCCACTTCGTCAACGTCGTCCACTTCTTTAGCTTCGTCCACTTCCTGCACTTCCTCCACTTCCTCCACTTTCTTCATTTCGTCCACTTCCTCCACTTCCTCCACTTCGTCCAATTCCTCCACTTCCTCCACTTCCTCCACTTCCTCCACTTCGTCCACTTCGTCCACTTCCTCCACTTCGTCTACTTCGTCCACTTCATCCACTTCGTCCATTTCCTCCACTTCCTCCACTTCGTCAGCGTCGTCCACTTTCTCCACTTCCTCCACTTCGTCAGCGACGCCCACGTTTTCCACTTCCTCCACTTCGTCCACTTCGTCAATTTCTTCAACTTCATCCACTTCCTCCACTTCCTTCACTTCGTCCACTTCCTCCACTTCCTCCACTTCCTCCATTTCGTCAGCGTCGTCCACTTTCTCGACTTCCTCTACTTCGTCAGCGTCGTCCACTTTCTCCACTTCCTCCACTTCGTCCACTTCGTCAACTTCTTCAACTTCGTCAACTTCGTCCACTTCGTCCACTTCCTCCACTTCCTTCACTTCGTCCACTTCGTCCACTTTCCACTTCGTCAACTTCCTTCACTTTGTGCACTTCGTCAACTTCTCCACTTCGTCAACTTCCTCCACTTCCTCCACTTCCTCAACTTCGTCCACTTCGTCCACATCGTCCACTTGTCCACTTCGTCCACTTCCTCCATTGCCTGACTTCGTCCACTTCCTCCACTTCGTCCACTTCCTCCATTTCGTCAACTTCCTCCAGTTCCTCCACTTCGTCAACTTCCTCTACTTCGTCCACTTCGTCCATTCGTCAACTTCTTCCACTACATCAACTTCATCCACTTCCTCCACTTCCTCCACTTAGTCCACATCGTCCACTTCCTCCACTTCGTCCACTTCCTGAACTTCGTCCACTTCGTCAACTTCCTCAATTTCCATCACTTCCTCCACTTCCTCCACTTCCTCCACTTCCACCACTTCCTCCACTTCGTCGACTTCGTCCACTTCCTCCACTTCCTCAACTTCGTCGATTTCGTCCACTTCGTCCACTGAGTTAACTTCATTCATTTCCTCCACTTCTTCAACTTCTTCGACTTCGTCCACTTCTTCAACTTGGTCCACCTAGTCAACTTCGTCACTACCTCCACTTCTCCACTTCGTCAACTTCGTCCACTTCCTCCTCTTCCTCCACTTCCTCAACTTCGTCCACTTCCTCCACTTCGTCCACTTCCTGCACTTCGTCCACTTCGTCAACTTCCTCAATTTCCATCACTTCGTCCACTTCGTCCACTTCCTCCACTTCCTACACTTCCACCACTTCCTCCACTTCGTCGACTTCGTCCACTTCCTCCACTTCCTCCACTTCCTCAAATTCGTCGATTTCGTCCACTTCGTCCACTGAGTTAACTTCATCATTCCTCCACTTCTTCAACTTCTTCGACTTCGTCCACTTCTTCAACTTGGTCCACCTAGTCAACTTCGTTCACTACCTCCACTTCTCCACTTCGTAAACTTCGTCCACTTCCTCCTCTTCCTCCACTTCCTCAACTTCGTCCACTTCCTCCACTTCCTCCACTTCCTCTACGTCGCCAACTTCATCCACTTCGTCCACTTCCTCCATTTACTCCACGTCGTCCACTTCGTCCACTTCCTCTACTTTGTCCACTTTCTCCACTTCCTCCTCTTCCTCCACTTCCTCAACTTCGTCCACTTCCTCCACTTCCTCCACTTCCTCTACGTCGCCAACTTCATCCACTTCGTCCACTTCCTCCATTTACTCCACGTCGTCCACTTCCTCCACTTCCTCTACTTCGTCCACTTTCTCCACTTCCTCCATTTCGTCCACTTCCTCCACTTCCTCCACTTCGTCAACTTCGTCTACTTCGTCCACTTCGTTAACTTCGTCCACTTCGTCACCTTCGTCCACCTCCTCCACTTCCTCCACTTCGACTACTTCGTCCACTTCGTCCACTTCCTCTACTTCCTCCACTTCCTCCACTTCGTCAACATTCGTCCACTTCGTCCACTTCGTCAACTTCGTCCACTTCGTCCACTTCACCACTTCGTCCACTTCGTCTACTTCGTCTACTTCATCCACTTGTCCACTCGTCAACTTCTTCCACTTCGCAACTTCGTCCACTTCGTCCACTTCCTCCACTTCCTTCACATCCTCCACGTCCTCCACTTCCTGCACTTCGTCCACTTCCTCCACTTCGTCAACTTCGTCCACTTGTCCACTGTCAACGTCGTCCACTTCCTCCACTTCCTCTACTTCTTCAACTTCCTCCACTTCTTCCACTTCCTCCACTTGTCCACTTCGTCCACTTCCTCAACTTCGTCAACTTCCTCCATTTCCTGAACTTCGTCCACTTCGTCAACTTCCTCGACTTCCTCCACTTCCTCCACTCCCTCCACTTCCGCCACTTCCTCCACTTCCTCAACTTCGTCCACATCCTCAACTTTTTCCACTTCCTCCAATTCCTCCAATTCCTCCACTTCGTCCACTACCCCCACTTCGTTCACTTCGTCCACTTCCTCCACTTCCTGAACTCAATCCACTTTGTTAACTTCGTGAACTTCGTTCAGTTCGTCAACTTCCTTCACTTTCTCCACTTCCTCCACTTCGTCCACTTCCTCCACTCATCAACTTCGTCCACTTCCTCCAGTTCTCCACTTCGTCAACTTCATCCACTTCGTCCACTTCGTTCACTTCGTCCACTTCGTCAACTTCGTCAACTTCTTCAACTTCGTGCACTTCCTCCACTTCCTCCACTGCGTTCACTTCCTCCACTTCCTCCACTTCCTTTACTTCCTCCACTTCCTCAACTTCCTCCACTTCGTCAACTTCCTCCACTTCGTTAACTTCGTCCACTTGGTCAACTTCTTCCACTTCAACAACTTCCTCCACTTCCTCCACCTCCTCCACTTCGTCCACTTCATCCACTTCGTCCATTTCGTCCACTCCGTCCATTTCCTGCACTTTCTGAACTTCGTCTACTTCGTCAACTTCCTCAACTGATAGCTGAAGGCTTAGGCTGAATCGGGAGACGACTTGAAATCTGGACTTGATCGAGCTGAAGAATCGGGAAGCAGCGGAAGAATCAGGTTGACTCAAGAACCCTAGGTTTTGGAGTCGAAGATGAACAGTGATTAACAAACCATAGATTCGAGGATTGTTCGGTTAAAAACATAAGGTTTGATGCGGAAGTGGGTTTGAGCGATGGAGAAGTGATTTTAGTCGGTGAGAAGGGATCTAATCGGTGGAGAATGGTCGTGAAACAGAGACGAATATGTGGTTCGGTGGATCTGGCAGAAGTGAGGAGTTTGAGATTCTGAGGTGAAGAATCTCATGAGAAAAATGACTCGGAGTCTTCGTTCATGAGGAAATTGTGAGAGCGAGATGTGAGGTTTGTGGTTCGCATGTGAGGGAAGGTGAGAATGAAGCGTGGTTGATAAGGTTGATGACGCGACGAGAAGATATGTGTCTGCGAGGAGAGCTGACGCGTGCGAAGTGCAGCCGCTGGATGGAGGAAAGGTGATGATACGGATGAGTGAGAAACTGATGATGGGAAATGAGAGAACGGATGGTGTGAATGGAAGGTGGCTAGAGGAGATCCTATTGGATTCTCTAGCCTTGACTTTCAAGGGAATTAGGTTATGGAGTTCTCTCTACAGAAAGTTTAATTCATTATTCTCAAAAGTGTCCTACAAGAGGTGGTGACATGTCTATATATAGGACTAAAAGTCCCTCCTATCTAGCACATGTCTAACACCTTTTATACATGCTTTAATAAAAGTAAAAGAAATACTATACTAAACTAATTGGGCTTGGGCCCCGTCTATCATCCCCTCCCCCTTGGAATGGATTTGTCTTCAAATCTGATGGTGCTTCTGAAGACTTATTTTTGTTGGCTTCACAAGGGTTCCTCCTGGGTCAAATATCCATCTGCAATAAGCATCAAACATATCTCTAATTAGTTTTCTTTGACCCAATAAGATATATAAAAGAATATGTGTAGAAGAAGGTTTCCTAATTTTGAAATTTTTAATTTTAATATAATAAAGAAACCTTTCTTCATTTGAAATTTTATTTGTATCTTGAGTTATTGGTAACCATAAAGGTAACCATAACCCAAGTTGTGACTTTGCATGTGTTGAAAGTGATAACATTTTTAAAGATTGAGTGGCAAATTCTTTGAAAGAAAAGTGAAATTTGGGAAATTCAAATATAAATGGAGAAAAGTGAGAGGATAGAAAACCTCCCCTTAAGATTCTAGCTTCTAGTGTAGGAGAATATGTTGCCCTTAGTTGCTCTCTTTTTTTCTTTTCTTCCATTTCTATCCTTTCAACTTCTTCCTTTTCTCTTCTTTGTGCTTCTTTTCTTTCTTTCATTCTTCTTTTCTCTTCTTCTCTTTCTTCCTTGTCTCTTCTCTCTCTCTCTTCCTCTTTTCTTCTCTCATTTTCTTCCTCTTCTCTTCTCTCTTGCTCTTTTCTTTTCTCTTCTTCTCTTCTTTCTTTTTCTCTTCTCTCTATTTCTTCCTCTTTTCTTCTCTCTTGCTCTCTTCTTTTTAATCTCTCATTTGCTTGTCTCTTCCCATAGCCTCTTAAGTTTTTCTAAAAACTCACTTTCCCTACGAGAGAACCCACTTAAATTTTGAATGAATGACTCACCTTCTCTAATAAGTTCTCTCATAAGTTTTAAGTTTCTTTCAATTTCTCGAGGCACAAACTTTCTTCTCATACAAGCTTTCAATTCATTCCAATCATAGATGGGATATTTTCTACCTATCTTAACATGATATTGTCTATCATCCCACCACTCTCTTGCATGCTTTTCAAAACTAGAAGTGTAGAGACTAAGAATATAAGATTCATTATCTCTAGAATAGAAGGATTCAGATTTACTTTTTCTAACCATGAATGAATGCATGTTATCAATTTCCTTTTCCCAAGCTAGGTATGTTAATGCACCCATATCATCACCAAAGAATGGAATATTTTCACTATCTTGTTTATACAAATCATCTTCAATCCTCTCAAATTCATAAAATGAACAAGACTTCCTTCTAGCTTTATCATGTTCTCTTTTGATTTCTTTGTAACTAAGTTGCTTATCAAAATTAAAAGTCCTAGAAGACCTATATGAATAACCAGACATCTTTGTTTCTAAAAGTTTTTCTAGTGTAAAAGATATACAAGATTCACACTTTAGACAAGTCCCAGGTAAGAGAGGTGAGTCATGAAGACTGCTTAAGTACCAAGTCTTGCCTTGCCAGAAATGTCTTAGGTTACTACTAGTTACCCTTTAAACTAAAATCACTTTTAAAATCAAAGGACACAACTCAAACAATCACAACAATTAAACACTAAAAGACGAGACTCTTCGGACTCTAATGTGACAAGGCTTAGAGTTTAATCCCTTTTAGCCTAACTCACCCCTAAACGTAAGACACAAAAATTTAAACACAAGCCAGAAAAGTTTTGCCAAGAGTTGAAAGAGCACCGAGGACTCTTCCAATACACTTGGACTTTGAATGGCCTTTTACAATGAAATTAAAAGAAAGCTAACACAAAAACCTATTACACATAAAAATGAAGAAAACAATTACAAAAGATGCAAACAGTTGCCACGGTCTGGTCCAAACAGTTCATTTCTGCATGTCTTTTCTTCAAAGCCTTTATACGCAATTAGACTTATTGTTTCTGGACAACATTGGGGGTCTCCTAGCTCTTGGGTTCAACTCTTTCTTGGGCTTGTACACTTGATGCCGAGAAAGGTTCCTATTGACTGTCCATTACAATGTGTTGCACAGAGAAAACCTGCACAGATATTCAGACCAACATCAACAATTCACACATTACGAGTAGTTACAAACCATGACAAGTACAGTTTAATCAAAGCAGAAGCCATTTAAGGTCAAAGAAACTCCCTTCAGTTCAAAGCTGCCACCTGAAGTGCTTAGGTTGCTGTTTTCTCAGTAAACATCTGCTCAAACTAAACTCTCAAACAGCAGCTCTGCACGCATATTCTCAACAAAATCCAGCAATTGCAAATGGACAGTGAATTAACTTCAGATTGGGTATAATTCAATGCAGAATTTAACCACCTAATTAATTCAACCACCAAATTAAAACTAGAATTTAGGTGCTTTAATCACTTCCTAAAACTGGAGGATGCATTGGCAATTAAAAACAAATTGATGCACAACTGATTATGACAAGAACAGTCTTTTCAGAAAAATCAATGAATTACACTGGCAGAAAACCAAACTAGTCAAGAACAATGTCCTAAACTAATTCAGAAATCAGTGAACCATGCTAATCAAATAAATGGACAAAGAGTAATGTGATGCAAATCAGAAATTGGTAGTTTTAAAACAGTGTTGTTGCAATTCCAGAAATGCTCATAAAACAATCAACACATTTTTTTTTTTGCAATTCCTATGCATCTACCAAGTTCCCATATGTCTTTATCAAATCAGAGTCAACATTCAACATGCCCAATTAAACCATGAAATCAACAATTCATTTTCAAAACAGTGAGTATATCAATGAATTCAGCAGGCAATGTTTGAAACTAAAATGAGTGCAATGACAGTTTAAACATTCACAAGCACAAATAGCATCACCAGGAAATCAATAATCAATGAAAAACAACAGTGATTTCAGTTGCAGTTGAAACAAAATCACAGATGATCCATTCTAATTACTCCAACTTCTTTTCCTGCACAATGAACACAGTCAACAAATGGTTAACTAAAACTGAACCCTCTTGCAAATGCCAAGGAATTTAGGCTAAATTAGCCTTACTAAGCTCACAACACTGAGGTTTCTCTTTAAAATTTAAAGCACTCAAATGAAAGGTTTAAAAGAGAAATTTCAGTTTAGGCCAGAGAATCCTGTGGATCACCACCACCTAATATGCTACCATTCACACTTACCTTCTTTCAAATCCCAAAAACCAGAATGGGATCAGATTTCTCAAATCAGGAAAAATGGTTAGGCTAAGGCAAAGTGATGGACAAACAGGACAACCACTCAAACAGCAGAGCAGACTCTAACCCAGGAAACTCTAGACCAGATGAAATAAGCAATTAAAAGCAATTAAAAGGACCCAAGATTGGCAGAATAGATTTCACATGCATTGCAGACAAAACCAGATAACCAACAAAGACAAGCAAGAAACAAAGCTAGCAAAAAAGGAATGTACTCAAAAATGAACCTAAGAATTGCTCTAGAAGGGATTAAGAAAGCAAGAAAAACAAGCAAGTTAGGGCATAAACAGTTAAGTGACTCCAGTACTGAATTTTACAAAAGCGTTTGATAAAATGCCCCAACAAAATTAGTTCATAACTGATAATGTTTTCAGTTTCTGATTTTGGAGCTTCACTTATTTGGATTGTACAAGGTCTGAATGCTTTTTAAACTTGTATAGATATTCTTTTTCACCTGTTTTGATTTCATTCAACAGACCCTAGCTCTTACTACAATCCAACTGAATCATAAAGGCACAAATAAAAATATCAGTACTGCACTATACTTGCTTCATAAAATAATTGACTTAAAATGGTGGTTTCAAAGGTGAAAAACGCACAAAGGCTGATATAACTCGAATTAACTATCTCAACATGTTTAAAACATCAAAAGAAACTTGTTTTGCATTAAAATTGGATGCAGAACATAGTAATTCGAAAATTGAACTTGCAATAGCCAATTATGCAATCAAACAGGTCAACCACACCACCAGTTTTAAGTTTCATTGAGTCAATTGACAAATTATTGATGAAAATGACTTTAAAACAGCAATTTGAAACTTGAACACGACACGAGGAAATTAATGTAAGATTTCCAGCAAGATCTATATGCTAGAACAGATTTTAAAACAAAAAACTAGACTCAAACAAGACAATGCAGATCGGTCAACTACAACTTTGATACTATTGGAGTGTTCACAAGATGCCACCAAGCTATTTGCTTAAGCAATTCATGGCTTAAGTGGTGTGCACCTGATACTAACTCATTCAAGCCATTTATCATCGAAATAATATGTATTGGCCATGACAATAAACGCAAATCAAAATACACATCAACAACACGTTAAATCTGAGATTAAGGCCACTTTTGCAGGCACCCGAGCTCACAATGAATGTATCATAGCTCATATGGTGTACAGCCACTGATCCTATAATCCAGAATCTCAGGAAGAAAATTCAAATACAGCTTTGAACACAGAATTTATGACATTTTAAGCAATTAAGCATAACTGTAAACATGACAGAATATGATTCATCAATGAAATTGACTCAAATGAACAAATGGACCGATTAAAATGAGGAAAAGACTCAAAGAAAAGCTGGCACACACAAATTGACTCAACCAGAACCTATTATAAGCAGCAATTGATGTACAGAAACCAAACAATGAACAAGACAAAGTAAAATACTCAAGACATTGCACGAATGCTAACGAACAACACGGAAAATTTGAAAACAACCAAACGCACATATTGAATCTCAAGAATAGAGAACAGATCGAGACCAACACTTTCAGAATCGACGAAGAGTAAAACTCAGATCAGAGAAAAACGAGATACTTAGCTTTCGAAGCGCGGAAGAACCTGAGCTCTGATTACCACATGATAGCTGAAGGCATAGGCTGAATCGGGAGACGACGTGAAATCTGGACTTGATCGAGCTGAAGTACCGGGAAGCAGCGAAAGAAACAGATTTACTCAAGAACCCTAGGTTTTGGAGTCGAAGATGAACAGTGATGAACAAACCATAGATTCGAGGATTGTTCGGTTAAAAACATAAGGTTTGATGCGGAAGCGGGTTTGAGCGATGGAGAAGTGATTTTAGTCGGTGAGAAGGGATCTAATCGGTGGAGAATGGTCGTGAAGCAGAGACGAATATGTGGTTCGGTGGATCTGGCAGAAGTGAGGAGTTTGAGATTCTGAGGTGAAGAATCTCATGAGAAAAATGACTCGGAGTCTTCGTTCATGAGGAAATTGTGAGAGCGAGATGTGAGGTTTGTGGTTCGCATGTGAGGGAAGGTGAGAATGAAGCGTGGCTGATAAGGTTGATGATGCGACGAGAAGATATGTGTCTGCGAGGAGAGCTGACGCGTGCGAAGTGCAGCCGCTGGATGGAGGAAAGGTGATGATACGGATGAGCGAGAAACTGATGATGGGAAATGAGAGAACGGATGGTGTGAATGGAAGGTGGCTAGAGGAGATCCTATTGGATTCTCTAGCCTTGACTTTCAAGGGAATTAAGTTCTGGAGTTCTCTCTACAGAAAGTTTAATTCATTATTCTCAAAAGTGTCCTACAAGAGGTGGTGACATGTCTATATATAGAACTAAAAGTCCCTCCTATCTAGCACATGTCTAACACCTTTTACACATGCTTTAATAAAAGTAAAAGAAATACTATACTAAACTAATTGGGCTTGGGCCCCGTCAATCATCAACTTCCTCCACTTCCTAAACTTCGTCCACTTCCTCAACTTTGTTCACTTCCTCCAATTCCTCCACTTCGTCCACTTCCCCCACTTCGTTCACTTCGTCCACTTCCTCCACTTCCTGAACTCAATCCACTTCGTTAACTTCGTCAACTTCATCCAGTTCGTCAACTTCCATCACTTTCTCCACTTCCTCCACTTCCTCCACTTCATCAACTTCGTCCACTTCCTCTACTTTCTCCACTTCGTCAAATTCATCCACTTCGTCCACTTCGTTCAGTTCGTCCAAGTCGTCAACTTCGTCAACTTCTTCAACTTCGTCAACTTCGTCCACTTCCTCCACTTCCTTCACTTCCTCCACTTCCTCTACTTACTCTACTTCCTCCACTTCCTCCACTTCGTCAACTTCGTCCACTTCGTTAACTTCCTCCACTTCTTCCACTTCCTCCACTTCGTCCACTTGGTCAACTTCTTGCACTTCAACAACTTCCTCCACTTCCTCCACCTCCTCCACTTCCTCCACTTCGTCCACTTCATCCACTTCGTCCATTTCGTCCACTCCGTCCATTTCCTCCACTTTCTGAACTTTGTCCACTTCGTCAACTTCCTCCACTTCTGATACAAGAAGGCCTAGCACCATTGGACCTATCACAAGAGGGATGATCAAGAAGCTACAGTACTCTCCCAAAGGCCAAACCCTCTTTGCTATCTTTGGATGGAAGATTGGAGACCTAGAAGATGCTTTTAAGATGCCAAAGCATGGAGAAGGGTAAAAGTGGACTTTGACACACGGGGGGGTGTGCATAGTAGCCTAAGGGGTAGTATTAGCTTATTTTAATTCCACTTATACGCTTATGTAATAAGCCACGTGAATAACATGGCTTCTAGAAAGCTATCACATTTTGCACATGTGGGTAAGGTGGCACTTGATCCGTATTTTGTGGATCTACTTACCTCACATGTATGGCATTGCATGGACTTGAGATTTAGCTATATAATCTCCTGAGATAAGCATGTATTTCACTTTTTGGAAATATATAGAAGATGAATTCTGCACTTTGCAAATTTCTCTCATCTGAAAGTCCTCTTTGCTTGCTTGTTTTTCCATTGCTATCTTCTTCCATTGTGGAAGCCGCCTGAGATAGCCTACCATTCCCTCAAGCCAACTTCCATTTCACTTCATCTAATCACTTCAATCCGCTGCACACATTCCACTTAATCCAGCCAACACAGAGAGCATTCTCTACTACAAATTCTCCAGCACTGTTCCATGGATTCTTCAATTGCAGCAGAGCTGATTGCTTCATCCAGACTCACGGATCTGCTCCTATGCATCCTCCTTGATGCATCAAGTGGTATCATGAGCCTAGGTTCAAGTTAGAACCATGAGATAAGTCCAGATTTCTTCCATTTCTTTGCTGTCAAAAAATTTCCTGGTTGTCTTGATGTGTTTCTGAAAATTCTGCACTGTTTTTCATCAATTAATTGTTGTGTTTAGGATCTATTCTTAATTTCATTGGCTACTAGCTGTCTTTGCTTGAGTTTTTTCTTCATTTTATTCGGCTGTCTTTGCTTGTTTGAGTCTATTTTACCATTTAAACATCATTTCTGGTGTTGTCTTAGTCATGTTTGGTTAATTTGCTGTTCTGTCATCAAATCTGTTTTTTAACCCAGTTTTACGGTTCTGAAAGTGTTGGATATGGCTACACCAATTAAGAGCAATGAACAATCAAGAGATGAGCTCAGGTGTTTAAATTTTTGCCAACCAAACTCAGATCTGCATGGTTTCTGTTCTGTTTTCCAGAAAGTGTACTGCTGTAACAAAAATTCTGCTGTTCATATAGCCTTGTGCACTGTTCTATTGAACAACAGTTGAATGATCCATTGTCTGAACCATTTGGAAGATGAAATGAGTTGATTCCAAATAGTTTGTCATGTCCCAAGCATTTGGCCGAGATGCATGTGTCTCCTTGAGAAAATTCTGCTTAATTGTGTGTGGTTAGTATTAGATCATTGCTAACCATCATCAACACTGAATTTCTGCATTTGTGCAACTTTCAAATACCATTTCTAACTCCTCTTTGCTGTTTTCAAATCAGAATTGCTTTTGAATCAAAATTTGACCATGCTAGTTGTTAAATTTAGCTGAAATATGGTACTGCAGTAGTGATTTTCTGTTTTATATAGTTTTTTGATGTATCCAATTAGTTCCAACAAGTCATAAATCATCATCAAAACATGTTTGAATCATTGGAAAATAACTAGGTGCAGTACTGTTCATTTGGTCTATTTTTCTGCATTGAAAAAAAATTGAATCTGCTGAACTGTGCTGGTTTTTCTATCAAATTCTGCACTGCATTACTTTACTTGATTCATCATTTTTAGATGCAGTAAAAGCCATGGTCCATTTAAAATATTAAGATAACAATTCAAAAGAGATATTACAAATGTTAAAAGGCACTTAGGACCATTGCATCATCAGTTTCGAAAGTGAAGTGTATAAAAATCTGGTGCAAAAATCTGGTGCAACTCATTCAGGCATTTCATCAAACAGTTTTGTCAATTTTCAATGCATAGCCAATTCGTGTGTGATTCTGATCTAAAGTCTTTTCTTGTGTTTTAAATCTGATCTAGAACCATTCTTAGGATCTATTTGAGGTGCCATCGTGTTTGAAACTCCTTTCATTGCTTGATTTTCGATTTTTCTACATTCTGCACACCAACTGTTTGAAAAATTTCCTGGTGTTGCTGTCTTTTGATTGTGAAAATTACAGCATTTGAGGTGATATTTTCAGTGTTTAATTGGCTTATTGGGTAGGTGGTTTATACCTCAAAAGGTGTATCACGATTGGAAGCATCAAAGAAGGTTCAATGAAGAGGAGCAAAGACAAGAAGATGGTACTTTGGATGGGAAAACCGTGACAATTCTGCAGCACACTTTAGAAGTGCAGAGTTGTGTTCTTGAGTGATCACTTGCAGCTGAGAGAATTGTTGTGAATTAAGCATAGTTCATTCTTTGTTTTGAGAAGCCAAAGCTGCACACATCTTTCCCTTAGCCAATTCGCATTCTTTTCTTACAATTTACCAAATTTCTTTTGTAATTTTCTTTGGTTTCTTTGGTTGTAAGTTCCAACTCCCAAACAAGTGAGGTGCTAGAGTTCACAAGTGCTCTTCCCTCATTTGTAACTAGACTCAAAAGAAGTCTCACAACCTAAAATTGAGTAGGCGGTGAGTGTGTCTTAGATCCAAAGTCTAAGCCTCATCTAGGAGACCTCACTATAATGGTTTTTCCAATTTTCGACTAGATAACATATATCTTGTGCGAATAGGAAGCTCTCTTAGGGGTCCGAATTTAGAGTTAGGTTGTGTCTTTTCTTTGCTTTGTGTTTTCTTTGTGTCTTTAAGACTTAAGTGGATTTAAGAGTGATTTTGATCTAAGGACTCTAGTAAGTAACTAGAAGCATATTTGGCAAGGATAAGGCTTGGTAATTAAGCATTCCTAGTGAATCACCTCCCTTACCTGGAATATTGCTTTCAAGTGAAATCTCTAGTCTTTATTTCAAGAATAACATTTAAGTCCATCATAATGTCTAGAAGGCATTCTCCTAGGATTAGTGATAGTGAAAAAGAACATTTTTCTCTTCAAACTTTAGTTAATGAATTCAAGGAAATAAGAAGAGAAATGAATGAAGAGAAAGTCAATAGAGAGCTTCAAAATGCTGTTATTCAAGATGAGTTGAGAATGATAAGGAAAAGTAAGTCTAGGGGAAGTCAGAGTGAAAACTCTCAAGAGGGAGGGATGTCTATGAGTCTGGGTGATTATTACCCTCATCAGCCTTCTACTTCTAGAAGGCATAGGAGAAATTCTCATGCACCCCTACCCCCTAAAGAAGTCAATGTGGTGTTGCCTCACTTCCATGGGAAAGACAATGTAGAGACTTATCTTGATTGGGAGATGAAGGTAGAACAATTGTTTGAATGCCACCAAGTGAGTGAAGAGAGGAAGGTCTCTCTAGCTACCCTAAGCTTTCAAGGGTATGCAATGTATTGGTGGACTGCCTTGGTCCAAGAGAGGCTTAGACATCAAGCCCCTCCCATCCACTATTGGAATGATCTCAAGTCTGCCCTTAGGAGGAGACACATTCCCTCCTACTACAATAGAGAACTCATGGATAAACTCCAAAGGTTACAACAAAGGTCTATGACAGTTGAGGAATATAGACAAAAGATGGAGTTGTATATGATGAGGGCAGGCATAGTAGAAGGTCCAGAAACTACTTTAGCTAGATTTTTAAGTGGGCTCAATTTTGACATAAGAGATAGGGTTGAACTTCTACCTTATAGAGATTTGAATGATCTTGTTCAAATGTGTATAAAGGTAGAACAACAAAACTTGAGAAAATCTTCTTCTAAAAGAATTCAAGTTCAACCTACTTTTGAAAAGAAAATTTTTAAAGAAAAAGAGCCATTTAAACCTCTAGCCAAAATAGAAGAGAGACCCAAGAAAGAGACACCCTCACACACAAGAACAAGTGAAATCAAATGCTTCAAATGTCTAGGAAGGGGTCATGTAGCTACTCAATGTCCTACAAAAAGAAACATTATTTTGAAAGGCAAGGACATTTATAGTAGTGAAAGTGACACCCCAACTAGTACAAGTGAGAGTGAGGAAGAAGAGAGGGAAGAGGAAATATATGCTGATGATGGGCAACTTCTCATGGTGAGAAGGATACTTAGCAACCAACCAAGTCTTGAACACATATCACAAAGAGAGAACATCTTTCACACAAGATGTAAAATTCAAGAAAATCATTGTTCTCTCATTGTTGATAGTGGGTCTTGTTGCAATTGTTGTAGCACAAGGTTGGTTGAGAAGTTGAAACTTGATATTATACCCCATCCAAAACCTTATAAACTTCATTGGCTAAATGAAGATGGGGAAATAATAGTCAAGAATCAAGTGAAGTTGGCATTTTCCATTGGGAACTTCAAAGATGAAGTTTTATGTGATATAGTTCCCATGGAAGCATGTCATGTGTTATTGGGGAGACCATGGCAATTTGATGATCAAACTATCCATCATGGTCTAACCAATACCATCACTATCCATCAAAAGGACAAGAAGTTTGTGCTTCATCCTTTGACTCCTACCCAAGTGGCTAAGGATCAAGCACAAATGAAGATTTTAAGAAAGCAAGAACATGATCAAAAGAAAAAGTCAAAAAGAAAGGGAGGTATAGAAACAAGTGTGCCACCTAAGGTCACTCAACATGAAGTCCTTTTAAACAAAAAGACTTTAATCAATACACTTCAAGTTGAGCAACCTTCATATCTTCTTCTTTGTCAAGGGACACTTACATGTACATCTAGTGATTCAAAGACTTCAACTCTTTCTCCATCCATTCAAAAACTTTTGAAAGAATTTGATGATCTATTCCCACAAGAAATTCCAAAAGGGCTTCCACCCATAAGAGGAATTGAACATCAAATTGATTTCATTCCAGGGGCAGTTCTTCCTAATAGGCCAGCCTATAGGACAAATCCCCAAGAAACTAAGGAGATTGAGACACAAGTCCAAGAATTGCTAGATAAAGGCTTAGTTCAAAAGAGTCTAAGTCCCTGTGCTGTACCAGTGTTACTTGTACCAAAAAAAGATGGGAAGTGGCGCATGTGTTGTGATTGTAGAGCTATCAACAACATCACAATCAAGTATAGACATCCCATTCCTAGGCTTGATGATATGTTGGATGAATTGCATGGAGCACAAATATTTTCAAAGGTAGATTTAAAAAGTGGCTATCACCAAATAAGAATTAAGGAAGGTGATGAATGGAAAACTGCCTTTAAGACCAAGTTTGGATTATATGAATGGCTAGTTATGCCTTTTGGTCTTACAAATGCTCCAAGCACATTCATGAGACTTATGAATCATGTCCTTAGGGATTGCATTGGGAAGTTTGTAGTTGTTTACTTTGATGACATCTTGGTATATAGTCAAAATTTGCAAACTCATGAAAAACATTTGAGAGTTGTTTTAACAATTCTTAGAACACACAAATTGTTTGCAAACTTTGACAAGTGTACCTTTTGTGTTGATAGTGTCATATTTCTTGGATTTGTGGTCACCAAAAATGGGGTTCATGTGGACCCAGAAAAAATAAAGGCCATCCAAGATTGGCCTCCTCCAAAGAATGTAGGAGAAGTAAGGAGCTTCCATGGGTTGGCAAGCTTTTATAGAAGATTTGTTCCTAACTTCTCTAGTCTTGCTTCACCCCTCAATGAGTTGGTGAAAAAAGATGTTACATTCCATTGGGGGGATAAACAACAAAAGGCTTTTGAGCTACTCAAAGAGAAGCTCACACAAGCACCCATTCTAGCTTTGCCAAATTTTTCCAAAACTTTTGAGCTAGAATGTGATGCTTCAGGATTTGGCATAGGTGCAGTATTATTACAAGAAGGACACCCAATTGCATACTTTAGTGAAAAACTTCATGGTGCCTCTTGTAATTACCCCACCTATGACAAAGAACTCTATGCACTTGTGAGGGCTCTTCAAACTTGGGAACATTATCTTGTTGCCAAGGAGTTTATCATTCATAGTGATCATGAATCACTTAAGTATTTGAAGAGTCAACACAAGTTACAAAAGAGGCATGCTAAGTGGTTGGAATTCATTGAACAATTCACTTATGTTATTAAATACAAGAAAGGAAAATCCAATGTGGTGGCTGATGCTTTGTCAAGAAAAATTAATCTATTAGCCACATTGGGAGCTCAAATTCTTTGATTTAATAACATTCTTGAATTATATTCACAAGATCTTGATTTTGCTCATATCTATGAGGAATGTCTCAATAAACCTCAAGGAGGATTCTATGTGAAAGAAGGATATCTTTTTAAAGAAGGAAAAATTTGCATTCCTCAAGGTTCACATAGAAAACTCCTTGTTAAAGAGACACATGAGGGAGGATTAATGGGACATTTTGGGGTAGAAAAGACCCTTGGCATGTTGAAAGAAAAATTCTTTTGGCCTCACATGAGAAGGGATGTTCAAAGGCATTGCTTTAAGTGTATAACTTGTTTAGAATCTAAATCTAAATCAATGCCTCATGGACTGTATACTCCTTTGAATGTTGCTTCCACCCCTTGGGAAGAGATAAGTATGGATTTTGTGTTAGGTCTTCCCAAAACTTCTAGGGGTTTTGATTCTATCTTTGTGGTGGTAGATAGATTTAGCAAAATGGCTCATTTTATACCTTGCCACAAAGTAGATGATGCAAGCAACATTGCAAAGTTATTCTTTAGAGATGTGGTTAAACTTCATGGGTTACCTAAGGTAATAGTTTCGGATAGAGATACAAAATTTCTTAGTCACTTTTGGCGGACCTTATGGTCTAGATTAGGGACTAAGTTATCTTTTTCTACTACTTGCCATCCTCAAACAGATGGTCAAACTGAAGTAGTCAATAGATCTCTTTCCACTTTACTAAGGGTAGTTCTTAAAGGAAATCACAAATATTGGGATGAGTACCTGCCTCATGTTGAGTTTGCCTACAATAGAGTAGTTCATGGAACTACTAAATTGTCTCCTTTTGAAGTTGTTTATGGTTTTAATCCTTTGACACCCATGGATTTAATACCCCTTCCAAATTCTATTGATTTTGTTCATCAAGATGGGGTATCTAAATCTAAGTTTATCAAAGAATTACATCACAAGGTTAAAAATCAAATTCAACAACAAAATGAGAAATATGTCAAGCAACACAACAAGGGCAAGAAAGAGTTAATCTTCAATGAAGGTGATCTAGTTTGGGTTCATCTTAGAAAGGAAAGATTTCCTCAACTAAGAAAATCCAAACTTAATCCTAGAGGAGATGAACCTTTTAGAGTGATAAGGAGGATAAATAACAATGCATATCAAATTGATCTTCCCCCTGAATATGGTGTTCATGCTACCTTTAATGTATCTGACCTTAAACCTTTTGCAGGTTATGCAAGTGAAGATGACGACCCTATGGATTTGAGGACAAATCCCTCTCAAGAGGGAGGGGATGATACAAGAAGGCCTAGCACCATTGGACCTATCACAAGAGGGATGATCAAGAAGCTACAAGATGAGTACTCTCCCAAAGGCCAAACCCTCTTTGCTATCTTTGGATGGAAGATTGGAGACCTAGAAGATGCTTTTAAGATGCCAAAGCATGGAGAAGGGTAAAAGTGGACTTTGACACATGGGGGGGTGTGCATAGTAGCCTAAGGGGTAGTATTAGCTTATTTTAATTCCACTTATACGCTTATGTAATAAGCCACGTGAATAACATGGCTTCTAGAAAGCTATCACATTTTACACATGTGGGTAAGGTGGCACTTCATCTGTATTTTGTGGATCTACTTACCTCACATGTATGGCATTGCATGGACTTGAGATTTAGCTATATAATCTCCTGAGATAAGCATGTATTTCACTTTTTGGAAATATATAGAAGATGAATTCTGCACTTTGCAAATTTCTCTCATCCGAAAGTCCTCTTTGCTTGCTTGTTTTTCCATTGCTATCTTCTTCCATTGTGGAAGCCGCCTGAGATAGCCTACCATTCCCTCAAGCCAACTTCCATTTCACTTCATCTAATCACTTCAATCCGCTGCACACATTCCACTTAATCCAGCCAACACAGAGAGCATTCTCTGCTACAAATTCTCCAGCACTGTTCCATGGATTCTTCAATTGCAGCAGAGCTGATTGCTTCATCCAGACTCACGGATCTGCTCCTATGCATCCTCCTTGATGCATCAACTTCCTCCACTTACTCCACTTCGTCCACTTCGTCCAGTTCATCCACTTCGTGCACTTCCTCTACTTCCTCCACTTCCTCCACATCCTCCACTTCGTCCAATTCGTCCACTTCCTCCACTTCCTTCACTTCCTCGACTTCCTCCACTTCTTCCACTTCGTCCACTTCGTCCACTATGTCCATTTCGTCCACTTCGTCCACATCGTCCATTTCGTCCATTTCGTCCACTTCGTCAACTTCATCGATGTCCTCCACTTTGTCCACTTCGTCCACTACTTCCACTTCGTCCACTTCTTCCACTTCGTCCACTTCTCCACTTCGTAAACTTCGTCCAGTTCCTCCACTTCGTCCACTTCATCCCCTTCGTCCACTTTGTCAACTTCGTCCACTTCGTCAACTTCGTCCACTTCCTCCACTTCCTCCACTTCCTCCACTTCGTGCACTTCGTCCAATTCCTCATCTTCTTCCACTTCGTCCACTTCCTCCACTTCCTCCACTTCGTCAACTTCCTCCACTTCGTCCAATTCGTCAACTTCTTCCACTTCGTCAACTTCCACCACTTCCTCCACTTCCTCCACTTCCTGAACTCTGTCCACTTTCTCCACTTCGTCAAATTCGTCCACTTCGTAAACTTCCACCACTTCCTCCACTTCATCAACTTCGTCCACTTCGTCAACTTCTTCCACTTCGTCAACTTCTTCCACTTCGTCAACTTCCTCCACTTCCTTCACCTCCTCCACTTCCTCCACTTCCTCTACTTCCTCCACTTCCTCCACTTCCTCCATTTCCTCCACTTCCTCCACCTCGTCAACTTCCTCCACTTCGTCAACTTCCTCCACTTCGTCAACTTCCTGACTTCGTCAACTTCCTCCAATTCCTCCACTTACTTCACTTCCTCCACTTCCTCCACTTCCTCTACTTCCTACACTTCCTCAACTTCCTCCACTTCCTCCACTTCCTCAACTTCCTCCCCTTCCTCCACTTCGTCAACTTCCTCCACTTCGTCAACTTCGTCCAGTTCGTCCACTTCGTCCACTTTGTCCACTTGGTCAACTTCTTCCACTTCGTCAACTTCCTCGACCTCCTCCCCTTCCTCCACTTACTCCACTTGTCCACTTCGTCCATTTCGTCCACTTCGTCAACTTCCTCCATTTCCTGAACTTCGTCCACTTCGGCCACTTCGTCAACTTCCTCAACTTCCACCACTTCCTCCACTTCGTCCACTTCCTCCACTAACTCCACTTCGTCTACTTCGTCCACTTCGTCCACTAAGTCCACTTCATTGATTTCCTCCACTTCGTCCACTTCTTCCACTTCGTCAACTTCTTCCACTTCTTCAACTTGGTCCACCTAGTCAACTTCGTTCAGTTCCTCCACTTCTCCACTTCGTAAACTTCGTCCACTTCCACCACTTCATCCACTACGTCCACTTCGTTAACTTCTTCCACTTCAACAACTTCCTCCTCTTCCTCCACTTCCTCAACTTCGTCCACTTCCTAGACTTCCTCTACTTCGTCAACTTCGTTCACTTCGTCCACTTCCTCCATTTCCTCCACGTCGTCCACTTCCTCCACTTCCTTCAGTTCCTCTACTTTGTCCACTTCCTCCATTTCGTCAACTTCCTCGACTTCCTCCACTTCCTCCACTTCGTCAACTTCGTCCACTTCGTCAACTTCGTCGACTTCGTCCACTTCGTCAACTTCCTCCATTTCCTCCACTTTCTCCACTTCCTTCACTTCCTCCACTTCCTCCACTTCCTGCACTTCGTCAGCTTCCTCAACTTCGGCAACTTCCTCCACTTCGTCCAGTTCTTCCACTTCGTCAACTTCCTCCACCTCGTCCACTTACTCCACTTACTCCACTTGTCCACTTGTCCACTTCATCCATTTCGTCCACTTCGTCAACTTCCTCCATTTCCTGAACTTCGTCCACTTCGTCCACTTCGTCAACTTCCTCAACTTCCACCACTTCGTCCACTTCGTCCACTTCCTCCACTTCGTCCACTTGGTCAACTTCGTCCACTTCCTCCACTTCCTCTACTTCCTCCACTACCTCCACTTCCTCCATTTCCTCCACTTCCTCCACTTCCTCCACTTCCTTCACTTCCTTCACTTCGTCGACTTCGTCCACTAAGTCCACTTCATTCATGTCCTCCACTTCGTCCACTTCTTCAACTTCGTCCATTTCTTCCACTTCTTCAACTTGGTCCACCTAGTCAACTTCGTTCACTTCCTCCACTTCTCCACTTCTCCACTTCCTCCACTTCATCCACTTCGTCAACTTCTTCCACTTCGTCAACTTCCTCCTTTCCTCCACTTCCTCAACTTCGTCCACTTCCTCCACTTCCTCCACTTCCTCTACTTTGTCCACTTCCTCCATTTCGTCCACTTCCTCAACTTCGTCCACTTCGTCAACTTCCTCCATTTCCTACACTTTCTCCACTTCCTTCACTTCCTCAACTTCCTCCACTTCGTCAACTTCCTCAACTTCGTCAACTTCCTCCACTTCGTGAACTTCCTCCACTTTGTCCACTTCGTCGAGTTCGTCCACTTCGTCAACTTCTTCCACTTCGTCAACTTCATCCACTTCCTCCACTTCGTCCACTCCGTCAACTTTGTCCACTTCGTTAACTTCGACCACTTCCTCCACTTCCTCCACTTGCTCCACTTCCTTCAGTTCCTCCACTTCCTCCACTTCGTCAACTTCGTCCACTTCGTCCACTTTGTCCACTTCGTCCAATTCCTCAACTTCTTCCACTACGTCCACTTCCTCGACTTCATCAACTTCGCCCAATTCGTCCACTTCGTCCACTTCGTCCACTTGGTCAACTTCTTCCACTTCGTCAACTTCCTCCACCTCGTCCACTTCTTCACTTCCTCCACTTCCTCCACTTCCTATACTTCCTCCACTTCCTCCAATTCGTCAACTTCCTCCACTTCCTTAACTTCGTCCACTTCGTCAACTTCCTCCAATTCGTCAACTTCCTCCACCTCGTCAACTTCGTCCACTTCCTCCACTTTGTCCACTTCGTCAACTTCTTCCACTTCGTCAAATTCCTCAACTTCCTCCACTTCCTCCACTTCCTCCACTTACTCCACTTGTCCACTTCGTCCACTTCGTCAACTTCCTACATTCCTCACTTCGTCCACTTCGTCCACTTCGTCAACTTCCTCGATTCCTGAACTTCGTCCACTTCGTCAACTTCCTCAACTTCCTCAACTTCCTCCACTTCCTCCACTTCCTCCACTTCCCCGCTTCCTCCACTTCCTCAACTTTGGCCACTTCCTCCAATTCCTCCACTTCGTCCACTTCCCCACTTCGTTCACTTCGTCCACTTCTTGAACTCATCGACTTCGTTAACTTCGTTAACTTCGTCAACTTCGTCCAGTTCGTCAACTTCCTTCACTTCTCCACTTCCTCCACTTCGTCCACTTCCTCCACTTCATCAACTTCGTCCACTTCCTCCACCCTCTCCACTTCGTCAACTTCATCCACTTCGTCCACTTCTTTCACTTCGTCCACTTCGTCAACTTCGTCAACTTCGTCAACTTCGTCAACTTCGTCCACTTCGTCCACTTCCTTCACTTCCTCCACTTCCTCCACTTCCTCCACTTCCTCCACTTCCTCCACTTCCTCCACTTGCTCCACTTCGTCAACTTCCTCCACTTCGTCAACTTCCTCCACTTCGTTAACTTCCTCCACTTCTTCCACTTCCTCCACTTCGTCAACCTCTTCCACTTCAACAACTTCCTCCACCTCCTCCACTTCCTCCACTTCGTCCACTTCATTCACTTCGTCCATTTCGTCCATTCCGTCCATTTCCTCCACTTTCTGAACTTCGTCCACTTCGTCAACTTCCTCCACTTCCACCACTTTCTCCACTTCCTCCACTTCCTCCACTTCCTCCAATTCGTGCACTTCCTCCACTTCCTCCACTTCCTCCACATCCTCCACATCCTCCACTTCGTCCAATTCGTCCACTTCCTCCACTTCCTTCACTTCCTCGACTTCTTCCACTTCGTCCACTTCGTCCACTAAGTCCATTTCGTCCACTTCGTCAACTTCATCGATGTCCTCCACTTCATCCACTACTTCCACTTCGTCCACTTCTTCCACTTCTTCAACTTGGTCCACTTCCTCCACTTCCTCCACTTCGTAAACTTCGTCCAGTTCCTCCACTTCGTCCACTTCGTCCACTTCATCCACTTCGTCCACTTCGTCAACTTCGTCCATTTCGTCCACTTCCTCCACTTCGTCCACTTCCTCCACTTTGTCCACTTCGTCCACTTCGTCATCTTCATCCACTTCCTCCACTTCGTCCACTTCCTCCACTTCGTCCACCTCGTCAACTTCGTCCACTTCGTGCACTTCGTCGACTTCGTCAACTTCGTCCGCTTCGTCCACTTCCTCCAGTTCCTCTACTCCCTCCACTTCCTCCACTTCCTCTACTCCCTCCACTTCTTGAACTTCGTCAACTTCGTCAACTTCGTCCACTTCCTCCACTTCCTCCACTTCCTTCACTTCCTCCACTTCCTCCACTTCATCAACTTCCTCCACTTCGTCCACTTTGTCCACTTCCTCCACTTTGTCAACTAACTCCACTTCCTCGATTTCCTCCACTTCCTCCACTTCCTCCACTTCCTTCACTTGCTCGACTACCTCCACTTCCTCCACTTCCTCCACTTCGTCCACTTCGTCCACTTCGTGCACTTTGTCCACTACATCAACTTCCTCCATTGCGTCCCCTTCGTCCACTACGTATACTTCGTCCACTTCGTCCACTTCCTCCACTTCTTCACTTCGTAAACTTCATCCTCTTTTCCACTTCGTCCACTTCATCCGCTTCCTCCACTTCGTCAACTACCTCCACTTCCTCCACCTCCTCTACTTCGTCCAGTTCCTCCACTTCCTCCACTTCGTCCACTTCCTCCACTTCTTCCACTTCGTCCACTTCGTCAACTTCCTCCACTTCGTCTACTTCCTCCACTTCCTGAACTTCGTCCACTTCGTCAAGTTCGTCTATTTCGTCCACTTCGTCAACTTCCTCCACTTCGTCAACGTCGTCCACTTCCTCCACTTCCTCCACTTCGTCGACTTCCTCCACTTCCTCCACTTCATCAACTTCCTCCACTTCGTCAACGTCGTCCACTTCCTCCACTTCATCCACTTCCTCCACTTCCTCCACTTCATCCACTTCCTCCACTTCGTCAACTTCGTCCACTTCGTCAACTTCGTCATCTTCGTCAACTTCGTCCAATTCGTCCACTTCCTCCACTTCCTCCACTTCGTCCACTTCCTCCACTCCGTCAACTTCGTCCAATCCGTCAACTTCGTCCACTTCGTCAACTTCGCCCACTTCCTCCACCTACTCCACTTCGTCAACTTCGTAAACTTCGTCAACTTCCTGCACTTCGTCAACTTCGTCCACTTCGTCCACTTCGTCCACTTCGTCAACTTCGTCCACTTCATCAACTTCGTCCACTTCGTCATCTTCGTCCACTTCGTCAACTTCGTCCACTTCGTCAATTGTCCACCTCGTCTACTTCGTCCACTTCCTCCACTTCCTTAACTTCCTCCACTTCTGGCACTTCCTCTACTTCCTCCACTTCCTCCACTTCCTCCACTTCGTCAACTTCGTCCACTTCGTGAACTTCGTCCAATTCGTGCACTACGTCCACTTCGTCCACTTCGTCATCTTCTTCCACTTCGTCAACTTCCTCCACTTCCTCCACTTCCTCAACTTCCTCCACTTCGGCAACTTCGTCAACTTTTTCCACTTCCTGCACTTCGCCCACTTCCCCACATCATCCACTTCCTCCACTTCCTCCACTTCGTGAACTTCCTCCTCTTCGTCAACTTCCTCCACTTCTTCCACTTCCTCCACTTCCTCCACTTCGTACACTTCGTCCACTTCGTCAACTTCCTCCACTTCCTCCACTTCCTCCACTTCCTCGACTTCGTCCATTTCCTCTACTTCCTCCATTTCCTGAACTTCGTCTACTTCGTCCATTTCCTCCACTTCGTTAACTTCGTCCATTTCGTCCACTTCATCAAATTCGTCAACTTCGTCCACTTCGTCCACTTCCTCCAGTTACTCCACTTCTTCCACTTCCTCCACCTCCGGCACTTCGTCGACTTCGTCCACATCATCCAGTTCGTCCAATTCGTCCATTTCGTCAACTTCGTCCATTTCCTCCACTTACTCCACTTCGTCCACCTCCTCCACTTCCTCCACTTACTCCACTTCTTCCATTTCCTCTACTTCCTCCACTTCGTCAACTTCCTCCATTTCCTTCACTTCGTCCACCTTGTACACTTCCTCCACTTCGTCCACTTTGTGCACTTCTTCCACTTCATCCACTTCTTCGACTTCTTCAACTTCGTCCGCTTCGTCAACTTCGTCCACTTCCTCCACTTTCTCCATTTCGTCCACTTCGTCCACTTCCTCCACTTCGTCCACTTCCTCCACTTCCTCCACTTACTCTTCTCCCTCAACTTCGTCAACTTCGTCCACTTCCTCGACTTCGTCCACTTCATCAACATCGTCCTCTTCCTCCACTTCCTCCACTTCGTCAACTTCGTCATCTTCGTCAACTTCCTCCACTTCCTCCACTTCCTCCACTCCCTAAACTTCCTTCACTTCCTCCATTGCCTCCACTTCCTCCATTTCCTCCACTTCCTCCCCTTCCTCCACTTCCTTCACTTCGTCCACTTCGTCAACTTCGTCCACTTCGTCCACTTTGTCCACTTCGTCCACTTCGTGCACTTCGTCCACTTCGTCAACTTCCTCCACTTCCTCCACTTCGTCCACTTCCTCCCCTTCCTCCACTTCGTCCACTTCCTTCGCTTTCTCGACTTCCTCCACTTCGTCAACTTCCTCCACTTCCTCACTTCCTCCACTTCCTCTACTTCGTCCACTTCGTGCACATCGTCCATTTCGTCCACATAGTCCACTTCGTCCACTTTCTCCACTGCCTGAACTTCGTCCACTTCGTCAACTTCCTCCACTTCCTCCACTTCCTTAACTTCCTCCACTTCGTTCAATTCGTCCACTTCGTCAACTTCTTCCACTTCATAAACTTCCTCCACTTCCTTCACTTTTTCCACTTCCTCCACTTAGTCCACTTCATCAACTTCCTCCACTTCCTCCACTTCGTCAACTTCCTCCACTTCGTCCATTTCGTCCACTTCGTCAACTTCTTCCACTTCATAAACTTCCTCCACTTCCTCCACTTCCTCCACTTACTCCACTTCGTCCATTTCGTCCACTTCCTCCACTTCTTGAACTTCGTCCACTTCCTCAACTTCCACCACTTCCTCCACTTCCTCCACTTCCTCAACTTCCTACACCTCCACCAGTTCCTCCACTTCCTCCACTTCCTCCACTTCCTTCACTTCCTCGACTTCGTCGACTTTGTCCACTAAGTCAACTTCATTCATTTCCTCCACTTCGTCCACTTCTTCGACTTCGTCCACATCTTCCACTTCTTCAACTTGGTCCACCTAGTCAACTTCGTCCACTTCCTCTACTTCCTTCACTTCCTCCACTTCCTCCACTTCATCAACTTCCTCCACTTCGTCAACGTCGTCCACTTCCTCCACTTCATCCACTTCCTCCACTTCCTCCACTTCCTCCACTTCGTCCACTTCGTCCACTTCGTCCACTTCGTCCACTTCGTCCACTTCGTCCACTTCGTCCACTTCGTCCACTTCGTCAACTTCGTCAACTTCGTCAACTTCGTCCACTTCGTCAACTTCGTCCAATTCGTCCACTTCCTCCACTTCCTGCACTTCGTCCACTTCCTCCACTCCGTCAACTTCGTCCAATCCGTCAACTTCGTCAACTTCGCCCACTTCCTCCACCTACTCCACTTCGTCAACTTCGTCAACTTCGTCAACTTCCTCCACTTCGTCAACTTCGTCAACTTCGTCCACTTCGTCCACTTCATCAACTTCGTCCACGTTGTCAACTTCGTCCACTTCGTCAACTTCGTCCACTTCGTCAATTGTCCACTTCGTCTACTTCGTCCTCTTCCTCCACTTCCTTAACTTCCTCCACTTCCTCCACTTCTGGCACTTCCTCTACTTCCTCCACTTCCTCCAGTTCCTCCACTTCGTTAACTTCGTCCACTTCGTCAACTTCGTCCAATTCGTGCACTACGTCCACTTCGTCATATTCTTCCACATCGTCCACTTCCTCCACTTCCTCTACTTCGTGAACTTCCTCCACTTCGTCCACTTCCTCCACTTCCTATACTTCGTACACTTCGTCCACTTCGTCAACTTCCTCCACTTCCTCCACTTCGTCCATTCCTCACTTCCTCCATTTCCTGAACTTCGTCTACTTCGTCCACTTCGTTAACTTCGTCCATTTCGTCGACTTCATCAAATTCGTCAACTTCGTCCACTTCCTCCAGTTACTCCACTTCTTCCACCTCCTCCACCTCCTCCACTTCGTCGACTTCGTCCACATCATCCAGGTCGTCCAATTCGTCCAACTCGTCATTTTCGTCAACTTCGTCCACTTCGTCCACTTACTCCACTTCGTGCACCTCCTCCACTTCCTCCACTTACTCCACTTCTTCCACTTCCTCTACTTCCTCCACTTCGTCAACTTCCTCCATTTCCTTCACTTCATCCACCTTGTACACTTCCTCCACTTCGTCCACTTTGTGCACTTCTTCCACTTCATCCACTTCTTCGACTTCTTCAACTTCGTCCGCTTCGTCAACTTCGTCCACTTCCTCCACTTCGTCCACTTCCTCCACTTCCTCCACTTCCTCCACTTCGTCCACTTCCTCCACTTCCTCCACTTCCTCTACTTCCTCAACTTCGTCAACTTCGTCCACTTCCTCCACTTCGTCCACTTCATCAACATCGTCCTCTTCCTCCACTTCGTCAACTTCGTCATCTTCGTCAACTTCCTCCACTTCCTCCACTTCCTCCACTTCCTTCACTTCCTCCATTGCCTCCACTTCCTCCACTTCCTCCACTTCCTCCCCTTCCTCCACTTCCTCCACTTCGTCCACTTGGTCAACTTCGTCCACTTCGTCAACTTCCTCCACTTCCTCCACTTCCTCCCCTTCCTCCACTTCGTCCACTTCGTCAGCTTTGTCCACTTCCTTCACTTTCTCCACTTCCTCCACTTCGTCCACTTCCTTCACTTCGTC
Organism: Vigna reflexopilosa; assembly: GCA_027742785.1. Lineage (NCBI taxonomy): Eukaryota > Viridiplantae > Streptophyta > Magnoliopsida > Fabales > Fabaceae > Vigna > Vigna reflexopilosa. Next base: position 18,057,067 of record CM050924.1, read on the forward strand.
CACTTCCTCCACTTCGTCAACTTCCTCCACTTCGTCAACTTCCTCCACTTCGTCCACTTGGTCAACTTCTTCTACTTCGTCAACTTCCTCCACTTCCTCCACTTCCTCTACTTCGTCCACTTCGTGCACATCGTCCATTTCGTCCACATAGTCCACTTCGTCCATTTCCTCCACTGCCTGAACTTCGTCCACTTCGTCAACTTCCTCCACTTCCTCCACTTCGTTCATTTCGTCCACTTCGTCAACTTCGTCAACTTCTTCCACTTCATAAACTTCCTCCACTTCCTTCACTTTTTCCACTTCCTCCACTTAGTCCACTTCATCAACTTCCTCCACTTCCTTCACTTCGTCAACTTCCTCCACTTCGTCCATTTCGTCCACTTCGTCAACTTCTTCCACTTCGTAAACTTCCTCCACTTCCTCCACTTACTCCACTTCGTCTATTTCGTCCACTTCCTCCACTTCTTGAACTTCGTCCACTTCCTCAACTTCCACCACTTCCTCGACTTCCTCCACTTCGTCCAGTTCCTCAACTTCCTCCACGTCCTCCACTTCCTCCACTTCCTCCACTTCCTTCACTTCGTCGACTTCGTCCACTAAGTCAACTTCATTCATTTCCTCCACTTCGTCCACTTCTTCGATTTCGTCCACATCTTCCACTTCTTAAACTTGGTCCACCTAGTCAACTTCCTCCACTTCCTCCACTTCCTTCACCTCCTCCACTTCCTCCACTTCCTCTACTTCCTCCACTTCCTCCACTTCGTCAACATTCGTCCACTTCGTCCACTTCGTCAACTTCCTCCACTTCGTCCACTTCGTCCACCTCTTCCACTTCGTCAACTTCCTCCACTTCCTCCACTTCGTCCACTACGACCACTTCGTCCACCTCGTCAAGTTCCCCAACTTGTCTAGTTCGTCAAATTCGTCCACTTCCTCCACTTCCTTCACTTCCTCCACTTCCCCCC
>CM050924.1:18058131-18083267 GCA_027742785.1 Vigna reflexopilosa
TCAACATTCAACATGCCCAATTAAACCATGAAATCAAGAATTCATTTTCAAAACAGTGAGTATATCAATGAATTCAGCAGGCAATGTTTGAAACTAAAATGAGTGCAATGACAGTTTAAACATTCACAAGCACAAATAGCATCACCAGGAAATCAATAATCAATGAAAAACAACAGTGATTTCAGTTGCAGTTGAAACAAAATCACAGCTGATCCATTCTAATTACTCCAACTTCTTTTCCTGCACAATGAACACAGTCAACAAATGGTTAACTAAAATTGAACCCTCTTGCAAATGCCAAGGAATTTAGGCTAAATTAGCCTTACTAAGCTCACAGCACTGAGGTTTCTCTTTAAAATTTAAAGCACTCAAATGAAAGGTTTAAAAGAGAAATTTCAGTTTAGGCCAGAGAATCCTGTGGATCACCACCACCTAATATGCTACCATTCACACTTACCTTCTTTCAAATCCCAAAAACCAGAATGGGATCAGATTTCTCAAATCAGGAAAAATGGTTAGGCTAAGGCAAAGTGATGGACAAACAGGACAACCACTCAAACAGCAGAGCCGACTCTAACCCAGGAAACTCTAGACCAGATGAAATAAGCAATTAAAAGCTTCAATTAAAGATTGGCAGAATATATTTCACATGCATTGCAGACAAAACCAAATAACCAACAAAGACAAGCAAGAAACAAAGCTAGCAAAAAAGGAACGTACTCAAAAATGAACCTAAGAATTGCTCTAGAAGGGATTAAGAAAGCAAGAAAAACAAGCAAGTTAGGGCATAAACAGTTAAATGACTCCAGTACTGAATTTTACAAAAGCGTTTGATAAAATGCCCCAACAAAATTAGTTCATAACTGATAATGTTTTCAGTTTCTGATTTTGGAGCTTCACTTATTTGGATTGTACAAGGTCTGAATGCTTTTTAAACTTGTATAGATATTCTTTTTCACCTGTTTTGATTTCATTCATCAGACCCTAGCTCTTACTACAATCCAACTGAATCATAAAGGCACAAATAAAAATTTCAGTACTGCACTATACTTGCTTCATAAAATAATTGACTTAAAATGGTGGTTTCAAAGGTGAAAAACGCACAAAGGCTGATATAACTCGAATTAACTATCTCAACATGTTTAAAACATCAAAACAAACTTGTTTTGCATTAAAATTGGATGCAGAACATAGTAATTCGAAAATTGAACTTGCAATAGCCAATTATGCAATCAAACAGGTCAACCACACCACCAGTTTTAAGTTTCATTGAGTCAATTGACAAATTATTGATGAAAATGACTTTAAAACAGCAATCTGAAACTTGAACACGACACGAGGAAATTAATGTAAGATTTCCAGCAAGATCTATATGCTAGAACAGATTTTAAAACAAAAAACTAGACTCAAACAAGACAATGCAGATCGGTCAACTACAACTTTGATACTATTGGAGTGTTCACAAGATGCCACCAAGCTATTTGCTTCAGCAATTCATGGCTTAAGTGGTGTGCACCTGATACTAACTCATTCAAGCCATTTATCATCGAAATAATATGTATTGGCCATGACAATAAACGCAAATCAAAATACACATCAACAACACGTTAAATCTGAGATTAAGGCCACTTTTGCAGGCACCCGAGCTCACAATGAATGTATCATAGCTCATATGGTGTACAGCCACTGATCCTATAATCCAGAATCTCAGGAAGAAAATTCAAATACAGCTTTGAACACAGAATTTATGCAATTTTAAGCAATTAAGCATAACTGTAAACATGACAGAATATGATTCATCAATGAAATTGACTCAAATGAACAAATGGACCGATTAAAATGAGGAAAAGACTCAAAGAAAAGCTGGCACACACAAATTGACTCAACCAGAACCTATTATAAGCAGCAATTGATGTACAGAAACCAAACAATGAACAAGACAAAGTAAAATACTCAAGACATTGCACGAATGCTAACGAACAACACGGAAAATTTGAAAACAACCAAACGCACATATTGAATCTTAAGAATAGAGAACAGATCGAGACCAACACTTTCAGAATCGACGAAGAGTAAAACTCAGATCAGAGAAAAACGAGATACTTAGCTTTCGAAGCGCGGAAGAACCTGAGCTCTGATTACCACATGATAGCTGAAGGCTTAGGCTGAATCGGGAGACGACGTGAAATCTGGACTTGATCGAGCTGAAGTACCGGGAAGCAGCGGAAGAAACAGATTTACTCAAGAACCCTAGGTTTTGGAGTCGAAGATGAACAGTGATGAACAAACCATAGATTCGAGGATTGTTCGGTTAAAAACATAAGGTTTGATGCGGAAGCGGGTTTGAGCGATGGAGAAGTGATTTTAGTCGGTGAGAAGGGATCTAATCGGTGGAGAATGGTCGTGAAGCAGAGACGAATATGTGGTTCGGTGGATCTGGCAGAAGTGAGGAGTTTGAGATTCTGAGGTGAAGAATCTCATGAGAAAAATGACTCGGAGTCTTCGTTCATGAGGAAATTGTGAGAGCGAGATGTGAGGTTTGTGGTTCGCATGTGAGGGAAGGTGAGAATGAAGCGTGGCTGATAAGGTTGATGACGCGACGAGAAGATATGTGTCTGCGAGGAGAGCTGACGCTGCAAAGTGCAGCCGCTGGATGGAGGAAAGGTGATGATACGGATGAGCGAGAAACTGATGATGGGAAATGAGAGAACGGATGGTGTGAATGGAAGGTGGCTAGAGGAGGTCCTATTGGATTCTCTAGCCTTGACTTTCAAGGGAATTAAGTTCTGGAGTTCTCTCTACAGAAAGTATAATTCATTATTCTCAAAAGTGTCCTACAAGAGGTGGTGACGTGTCTATATATAGAACTAAAAGTCCCTCCTATCTAGCACATGTCTGACACCTTTTACACATGCTTTAATAAAAGTAAAAGAAATACTATACTAAACTAATTGGGCTTGGGCCCCGTCTATCATCAACTTCCTCTACTTCCTCCACTTCTTCCACTTCCTAAACTTCGTCCACTTCCTCAACTTCGTTCACTTCCTCCACTTCCTCCACTTCGTCCACTTCCTCCACTTCGTCCACTTCCTCCACTTCCTCCACTTCCTCCACTTCGTCCACTTCGTCAACTTCCTCCACTTCGTCCACTTCCTCACTTCGTCCACTTCCTCCACTTCCTCCACTTCCTCCACTTCATCCACTTCGTCCACTTCCTCCACTTCTCCACTTCGTCAACTTCATCCACTTCGTCCACTTCGTCCACTTCGTCAACTTCGTCCACTTCTCCACTTCGTCAACTTCGTCCACTTCCTCCACTTCCTCCACTTCCTTCACTTCGTCCACTTCCTCCACTTCCTCCACTTCCTCCACTTCCTCCACTTCCTCCACTTCGTCAACTTCCTCCACTTCGTCCACTTCGTCACTTCGTCACTTCCTCCACTTCGTCCACTTCGTCAACTTCTCCACTTCGTCAACTTCCTCCACTTCCTCCACTTCCTCCACTTCCTCCACTTCGTCCACTTCGTCCACTTCGTCCACTTCGTCCACTTCCTCCACTTCCTCCACTTCCTCAACTTCGTCCACTTCCTCAACTTCCTCCACTTCCTCCACTTCTTCCACTTCGTCCACTTCGTCCACTTCGTCCACTTCGTCCACTTCCTCCACTTCCTCCACTTCGTCCACTTCCTCCACTTCCTCCACTTCCTCCACTTCGTCCACTTCTCCACTTCGTCACTTCCTCCACTTCCTCCACTTCCTCCACTTCTTCCACTTCCTCCACTTCGTCCACTTCATCCACTTCCTCCACTTCCTCCACTTCGTCCACTTCCTCCACTTCGTCCACTTCGTCCACTTCGTCCACTTCTTCCACTTCTCAACTTCGTCCACTTCCTCCACTTCCTCCACTTCTCCACTTCGTCACTTCGTCCACTTCCTCCACTTCGTCCACTTCCTCCACTTCCTCCACTTCGTCCACTTCCTCCACTTCGTCCACTTCCTCCACTTCCTCCACTTCCTCCACTTCCTCCACTTCCTCCACTTCCTCCACTTCGTCCACTTCGTCCACTTCGTCAACTTCGTCACTTCCTCCACTTCGTCCACTTCGTCCACTTCGTCCACTTCCTCCACTTCCTCCACTTCCTCAACTTCCTCCACTTCGTCCACTTCCTCCACTTCCTCCACTTCCTCCACTTCCTCCACTTCCTCCACTTCCTCCACTTCGTCCACTTCCTCAACTTCGTCCACTTCGTCCACTTCGTCCACTTCCTCCACTTCGTCCACTTCGTCCACTTCGTCCACTTCCTCCACTTCATCAACTTCTCCACTTCGTCCACTTCCTCCACTTACTCCACTTCGTCATTCGTCCACTTCCTCCACTTCGTCCACTTCGTCCACTTCCTCCACTTCGTCCACTTCCTCCACTTCGTCCACTTCCTCCACTTCCTCCACTTCCTCCACTTCCTCCACTTCCTCCACTTCCTCCACTTCCTCCACTTCGTCCACTTCGTCCACTTCGTCCACTTCATCACTTCCTCCACTTCGTCCACTTCGTCCACTTCGTCACTTCGTCCACTTCGTCCACTGTCCACTTCGTCACTTCGTCCACTTCCTCCACTTCCTTCACTTCCTCCACTTCCTCCACTTCCTTCACTTCCTCCACTTCCTCCACTTCCTCCACTTCGTCACTTCGTCCACTTCGTCCACTTCGTCCACTTCGTCAACTTCCTCCACTTCGTCCACTTCGTCCACTTCGTCACTTCGTCCACTTCTCCACTTCGTCCACTTCCTCCACTTCCTCCACTTCGTCCACTTCGTCCACTTCGTCCACTTCGTCCACTTCTCCACTTCGTCAACTTCCCACTTTGTCCACTTCGTCCACTTCGTCCACTTCCTCCACTTCCTTCACTTCCTCCACTTCCTCCACTTCCTCCACTTCCTCCACTTCGCTCACTTCCTCCACTTCCTCCACTTCCTCCACTTCTTCCACTTCGTCCACTTCGTCACTTCCTCACTTCCTCCACTTCCTCCACTTCCTCCACTTCCTTCCACTTCGTCCACTTCGTCCACTTCCTCCACTTCGTCCACTTCGTACACTTCGTCCACTTCGTCGACTTCTTCCACTTCGTCCACTTCTTCCACTTCGTCCACTTCGTCAACTTCGTCTACTTCGTCCAATTCTCCACTTCTCCACTTCCTCAACTTCGTCCACTTCCTCCACTTCGTCAACTTCGTCCACTTCCTCAACTTCGTCCACTTCGTCCACTTCGTCCACTTCCTCACTTTGCTCCACTCCGTCCACTTCCTCCACTTCCTCTACTTCGTCCACTTCCTCGACTTCGTCCACTTCCTCCACTTCGTCCACTTCGTCCACTTCGTCCAATTCGTCCACTTCCTCCACTTCCTCCACTTCCTCCACTTCGTGAACTTCGTCCACTTCGTCAACTTCGTCAACTTTGTCAACTTCGTCCACTTCGTCCACTTCGTCCACTTCGTCCACTTCGTCCACTTCGTCCACTTCGTCCACTTCGTCCACTTCGTCCACTTCGTCCACTTCGTCCACTTCGTCAACTTCGTCCACTTCCTCCACTTCCTTCACTTCCTCCACTTCCTCCACTTCCTCCACTTCGTCCACTTCGTCCACTTCCTCCACTTCGTCCACTTCGTCCACTTCCTCCACTTCGTCCACTTCCTCCACTTCCTCCACTTCGTCAACTTCGTCCACTTCGTCCACTTCGTCAACTTCCTCCACTTCCTCCACTTCGTCAACTTCCTCCACTTCGTCAACTTCCTCCACTTCGTCCACTTCGTCCACTTCGTCCACTTCGTCCACTTCGTCAACTTCCTCCACTTGTCCACTTCGTCAACTTCTTCCACTTCCTCCACTTCCTTCACTTCCTCCACTTCCCCACTTCCTCCACTTCGTCCACTTCCTCCACTTCGTCCACTTCGTCCACTTCCTCCATTTCCTCTACTTCGTCCACTTCGCTCACTTCCTCCACTTCCTCACTTCCTCCACTTCTTCCACTTCGTCCACTTCGTCAACTTCTTCCACTTCGTACACTTCCTCCACTTCCTTCACTTTTCCACTTCCTCCACTTCGTCCACTTCATCAACTTCCTCCACTTCCTCCACTTCGTCAACTTCCTCCACTTCGTCCACTTCGTCCACTTCGTCAACTTCTTCCACTTCTCCACTTCGTCAACTTCGTCCACTTCCTCCACTTCGTCATTTCGTCCACTTCCTCCACTTCTTGACTTCGTCCACTTCCTCCACTTCCTCCACTTCCTCCACTTCCTCCACTTCGTCCACTTCCTCCACTTCGTCCACTTCCTCCACTTCCTCCACTTCCTCCACTTCCTCCACTTCCTCCACTTCGTCGACTTCGTCCACTTCGTCAACTTCATTCCACTTCCTCCACTTCGTCCACTTCGTCGACTTCGTCCACTTCGTCCACTTCTTCAACTTGGTCCACTTCGTCAACTTCGTCCACTTCCTCCACTTCCTTCACTTCCTCCACTTCCTCCACTTCCTCACTTCCTCCACTTCCTCCACTTCCTCCACTTCGTCCACTTCGTCCACTTCCTCCACTTCCTCCACTTCGTCCACTTCGTCCACTTCGTCAACTTCCTCCACTTCGTCCACTTCCTCAACTTCCTCCACTTCCTCCACTTCGTCCACTTCGTCCACTTCGTCCACTTCGTCAAGTTCCCCAACTTGTCTAGTTCGTCAAATTCGTCCACTTCCTCCACTTCCTTCACTTCCTCCACTTCCCCCCTTCCTCCACTTCCTCCACTTCCTCCACTTCCTCCACTTCGTCCACTTCCTCCATTTCCTCTACTTCGTCCACTTCGCTCACTTCCTCCACTTCCTCGACTTCCTCCACTTCTTCCACTTCGTCCACTTCATCAATTTCCTCCACTTCGTCCACTTCGTACACTTCGTCCACTTCGCGGACTTCTTCCACTTCGTCCACTTCTTCCAGTTGGGCCACTTAAGTCAACTTCGTCTACTTCGTCCAATTCTCCACTTCTCCACTTCGTAAACTTCGTCCAGTTCCTCCACTTCGTCAACTTCGTCCACTTCCTCAACTTCGTGCATTTTGTCCACTTCGTCCACTTCCTTCATTTGCTCCGCGCCGTCCACTTCCTCCACTTCCTCTACTTTGTCCACTTCCTCGATTTCGTCCACTTCCTCCACTTCGTCCACTTCGTCCACTTCCTCAACTTCCTCCACTTCCTCCACTTCGTCAACTTCGTCAACTTCGTCAACTTCGTCCACTTCGTCAACTTCGTCAACTTCGTCCACTTCGTCCACTTCGTCAACTTCGTCCACTTCGTCCACTTCCTCCACTTCGTCCACTTCGTCCACTTCCTCCACTTCCTCCACTTCCTCCACTTCGTCCACTTCCTCCACTTCCTCCACTTCGTCCACTTCCTCCACTTCCTCACTTCCTCCACTTCCTCCACTTCGTTCACTTCGTCCACTTACTCCACTTCCTGTCAGTCCACTTCGTCCACTTCGTCAACTTCGTCCACTTCGTCAACTTCGTCCACTTCGTCAACTTCGTCCACTTCCTCCATTTCCTCCACTTCCTCCACTTCATCAACTTCGTCCACTTCGTCAACTTCGTCCACTTCCTCCACTTCCTCCACTTTCTCCACTTCGTCCACTTCGTCCCCTTCGTCCACTTCGTCAACTTCATCCATTTCCTCCACATCGTCCACTACGTACACTTCGTCCACTACTTCCACTTCGTCCACTTCTTCCATTTCTTCAACTTGGTCCACTTAGTCAACTTCGTCCACTTGGTCCCCTTTCCTCCACTTCCTCCACTTCCCACACTTCCTCCACTTCCTGCACTTCGTCAATTTCCTCCACTTCGTCCACTACCTCCACTTCGTCCACTTCGTCAACTTCTTCCACTTCCATAGTGTCCTCAACTTCATCCACCATTTCCACTTCCTCCACTTCCCCCACTTCGTCCATTTCGTCCACTTCGTCCATTTCCTCCACTTCCTGAACTTCGTCCGCTTCCCCCACTTCCTCCACTTCGTCCACTTCCTCCACTTCGTCCAATTCCTCCACTTCCTCCACTTCGTCAATCTCCTCCACTTCGTCCACTTCGTCAACTTCGTCAACTTCCTCCACTTCCTGAACTAAGTCCACTTCATCCACTTCGTGAAATTCCTCCACTTCCTCAACTTCGTCCACTTCCTGCACTTCCTCCACTTCCTCCACATTCTCCACTTCCTTCACTTCGTCCAATTCGTCCACTTCCTTCACTTCCTTCACTTCCTCGACTTCCTCCACTTCTTCCACTTCGTCCACTACGTCTACTACGTCAACTTCGTCCACTTCGTCCACTTCATCCATGTCCTCCACTACGTACACTTCGTCCACTACTTCCATTCGTCCACTTCTTCCACTTCCTCAACTTGGTCCACTTAGTCAACTTCGTCCACTTCCTCCACTTCTCCACTTCGTAAACTTCGTCCACTTCCTCCACTTCATCCACTTCGTCCACTTCGTCAAGTTCGTCCACTTCGTCAATTTCTCCACTTCCTCCACTTCCTCCAGTTCCTCCACTTTCACCACTTCGTCTACTTCGTCCACTTCCTCCACTTTGTCCCCTTCGTCAACCTTGTCCACTTCGTCAACGTCGTCCACTTCCTCCATTTCCTCCACTTCATCCACTTCCTCCACTTCGTCAACCTCGTTCACTTCGTCCACTTCGTGCACTTCGTCAACTTTGTCAAATTCGTCAGCTTCGTCCACTTCCTCCACTTCATCCACTTCCTCCAGTTCCTCCACTTCGTCCATTTCCTCCACTTCTTAAACTTCGTCCACTTCGTCCACTTCGTCAACTTCCTCCAGTTCCTCCACTTCGTCCACTTCCTCCACTTCCTCCACTTCCTCAACATTCTCGACTTCCTCCACTTCGTCCAATTCGTCCACTTCCTCCACTTCCTTCACTTCCTCGATTTCCTCCACTTCTTCCACTTCGTCCACTACGTCCACTACGTCAACTTCGTCCACTTCGTCAACTTCATCCATGTCATCCACTTCGTCCACTTCATCCACTACTTCCACTTCGTCCACTTCTTCCACTTCGTCCACTTCTCACTTGTCAACTTCGTCCACTTCGTCCACTTCCTCCACTTCTCCACTTTGTAAACTTCGTCCACTTCCTCCACTTCGTCCACTTCATCCACTTCGTCCACTTCGTCAAGTTCATCCACTTCGTCAACTTCTCACTTCCTCCACTTCCTCCACTTCCTCCAGTTCCTCCACTTTCACCACTTCGTCCACTTCGTCAACCTCGTCCACCTCGTCCACTTCGTTAACTTCGTCAGCTTCGTCCACTTCCTCCACTTCATCCACTTCCTCCAGTTCCTCCACTTCGTCCAGTTCCTCCATTTCCTCCACTTCTTGAACTTCGTCCACTTCTTCAACTTCCTCCAGTTCCTCCACTTCGTCCACTTCGTTCACTTCGTCAACTTCGTCCACTTCCTCCACTTATTCCACTTCCTCCACTTCATCCACTTCATCCACTTCCTCCACTTCCTCCACTTCCTCCACATCCTCCACTTCCTCCAACTCGTCCACTTCCTTCACTTCCTTGACTTCCTCCACTTCATCCACTTCGTCCACTTCGTCCAGTACGTCCACTTCGTGAACTTTATCCATTTCCTCCACTTCGTCCACTTCGTACACTTCGTCCACTACTTCCAGTTCTTCCACTTCTTTAACTTGGTCCACTTAGTCAACTTCGTCCACTTGGTCCCCTTCCTCCACTTCGTAAACTTCGTCCACTTCATCCAATTCGTCCAATTCGTCAACTTCGTCCACTTCGTCAACATTCTCCACTTCCTCCACTTCCTCTACTTCCTCCACTTCGTCCACTTCCTCCATTTCGTCCACTTCGTACACTTCCTCCACTTCCTCCACTTCATCCACATCGTCATCTTCGTCCATTTCGACAACATCGTCCACTTCCTCCATTTCCTCCACTTCCTCCACTTCCTCCACTTCGTCACTCTCGTCCACTTCGTCCTCTTCTTCAACTTCGTCAAATTCGTCCACTTCCTCCACTTCCTGAACTAACTCCACTTCATCCACTTCGTCAACTTCGTCCACTTCCTCAACTTCGTCAACTTCCTCCACTTGGTCCACTTCCTCCACTTGGTCCAATTCATCCACTTCCTCCACTTCCTCCACATTCTCCACTTCCTCCACATCGTCCAATTCGTCCACTTCCTCCACTTCCTCGACTTCCTCCACTTCTTCCACTTCGTCCACCACGTCCACTTCGTACCCTTTGTCCACTACTTCCACTTCGTCCACTTCTTCCACTTCGTCCACTTCCTCCACTTCCTCCACTTCATCCACTTCGTCCACTTCGTTAACTTTCTCCACTTCCTCCACTTCGTCAACTTCCTCAACTTCCTCCACTTCTTCCACTTCGTCCACTTTGTCCACTTCGTCCTCTTCGTCACTTCGTCCACGTCGTCAACGTCGTCCACTTCCTCCATTTCCTCCACTTCCTCCACTTCGTCAACGTCGTCCACTTCGTGCATTCGTCAACTTCGTTAACTTCGTCAACTTCGTCCCCTTCCTCCACTTCCTCCACTTCCTCCACTTCGTCAACGTCGTCCATTTCCTCCACTTCCTCCACTTCATCTACTTCCTTCACTTCCTCCACTTCCTCCACTTCCTCCACTTCCTCCACTTCGTCAACTTCGTCCATTTCGTCCAGTTCGTCAACTTCCTCCACTTCCTCCACTTCCTCTACTTCCTCCACTTCGTCCATTTCGTCCACTTCCTCCACTTCCTGAACTTCGTCCAGTTCGTCAACTTCCTCCACTTCCTGAACTAAGTCCACTTCGTCCACTTCGTCCACTTCGTCAACTTCCTCCACTTCCTCAATTTCGTCCACTTCATCCACTTCGTCAACTTCGTCCATTTCGTCAACTTCGTCCACTTCGTCCACTTCCTCCACTTCCTCCACTTCCTCAACTTCCTCAACTTCCTCCACTTCCTCAACCTCGTCCACTTCGTGAACTTCTTCCACTTCATCAACTTCCTCGACTTGCTCCACTTTCTCGACTTCCTCCACTTCCTCCACTTCCTGAACTTTGTCCACTTCGTCAATTTCGTCAACTTCTTCCACTTCGTCAACTTCCTCAACTTCCTCCACTTTTTCCATTTCGTCAACTTCGTCCACTTTGTCAAATTCCTCCTCTTCGTCCACTTCGTCCATTTCGTCAAGTTCCTCCACTTCCTCCACTTTGTCCACTTCGACCACTTCCTCAAGTTCCTCCACTTCCTCCACTTCTTCGACTTCCTCCACTTCGTTCACCTCCTCCACTTCGTCCACTTCGTAAACTTCTTCCACTTCGTCAACTTCCTCAACTTCCTCCACTTCCTCCATTTCCTCCACTTCCTCCACTTCCTCCACTTCGTCAACTTCCTCCACTTCCTCCACTTCCTCCATTTCCTCCACTTCCTCCCCTTCCTCCACTTCCTCCACTTCGTCAACTTCCTCCACTTCCTCAACTTCGTCCACTTCGTCCACTCGTCCACTTCGTCAACTTCTTCCACTTCATCAACTTCCTCCACTTCCTCCACTTTGTGCACTTGCTCCACTTCCTCCACTTCGTCGACTTCGTCCACTTTGTCCACTTCCTCAACTTCGTCCACTTCCTCCACTTCGTCCACTTCTTCCACTTCCTCCACTTCCTCCACTTCGTCAACTTCCTCCACTTCGTCAACTTCGTCCACTTCGTCCACTTCGTCAACATCCTCCACTTCCTCCACTTCGTCCACTTCCTTCACTTCGTCCACTTCCTCCATTTCCTCAACTTCGTCCACTTCCTCCCCTTCGTCCACTTCTTCCACTTCTTCAACTTGGTTCCCTTAGTCAACTTCGTCCACTTACTCCATTTCTCCACTTCGTAAACTTCGTCCACTTCCTCCATTTCCTCCACTTCATCCACTTCGTCCACTTCCTCCACTTCGTCAACTTCCTCCACTTCGTCAACTTCGTCCACTTCGTCCACTTCGTCAACTTCCTCCACTTCCTCCACTTCCTTCACTTCGTCCACTTCCTCCATTTCCTCAACTTCGTCTATTTCCTCCACTTCTTCCACTTCGTCCACTTCTTTCACTTCTTCAACTTGGTCCCCTAATCCAGTTCTCCACTTCAGAAACTTCGTCCACTTGCTCCATTTCCTCCACTTGACCCACTTCCTCCACTTCCTCCACTTCGTCAACTTCCTCCACTTCGTCAACTTCCTCCACTTCGTCAACTTCTTCCACTTCCTCCACTTCGTCCACTTCCTTCACTTCGTCCACTTCCTCCATTTCCTCCACTTCCTCCATTTCCTCCCCTTCCTCCCCTTTCTCCACTTCCTCCACTTCCTCCACTTCCTCCACTTCCTCCACTTCCTCCACTTCATCCACTTCGTCCACTTCGTCAACTTTCTCCACTTCCTTCACTTCCTCCACTTCATCCACTTCCTCTAGTTCCTCCACTTCATCAACTTCGTCCATTACCTCCACTTCTTGAACTTCGTCCACTTCGTCCACTTCCTCCAGTTCCTCCACTTCGTCCACTTCCTCAACTTCGTCCACTTCCTCCACTTCGTCCACTTCCTCCACTTCATCCACTTCATCCGCTTCCTCCACTTCCTCCACTTCCTCCACTTCCTCCACTTCCTCCACATCCTCCACTTCCTCCAATTCGTCCACTTCCTTCACTTCCTTGACTTCTTCCACTTCTTCCACTTCTTCCACTTCTTCCACTTCGTCCACTTCGTGAACTTCATCCATTTCCTCCACTTCGTCCACTTCGTACACTTCGTCCACTACTTCCACTTCTTCCACTTCTTCAACTTGGTCCACTTAGTCAACTTCGTCCACTTGCTCCCCTTCCTCCACTTCTCCAATTCGTAAACTTCATCCACTTCGTCCACTTCGTCCACTTCGTCCACTTCGTCAACGTTCTCCACTTCCTCCACTTCCTGTACTTCCTCCACTTCGTCCACTTCCTCCATTTCGTCCACTTCGTACACTTCCTCCACTTCCTCCACTTCGTCCATTTCGACAACATCGTCTATTTCCTCCATTTCCTCCACTTCCTCCACTTCGTCAATCTCGTCCATTTTGTCCTCTTCGTCAACTTCGTTAACTTCGTCAAATTCGTCCATTCCTCCACTTCCTGCACTAACTCCACTTCATCCACTTCCTCAACTTCGTCCACTTTCTCCACTTGGTCCACTTCCTCCACTTGGTCCAATTCATCCACTTCCTCCACTTCCTCCACATTCTCCACTTCCTCCACTTCGTCCAATTCGTCCACTTCCTCCACTTCCTTCACTTCCTCGACTTCCTCCACTTCTTCCACTTCGTCCACCACGTCCACCACGTCCACTACGTCCACTTCGTCCACTTCGTCAACTTCATCCATGTCCTCCAGTTCATCCACTTCGTACACTTCGTCCACTTTATCCACTACTTCCACTTCGTCCACTTCTTCCACTTCTTCAACTTGGTCCACTTAGTCAACTTCGTCCACTTCCTCCACTTCTCCACTTCGTAAACTTTGTCTACTTCGTCCACTTCATCCACTTCGTCCACTTCGTCAACTTTCTCCACTTCCTCCACTTCCTCCACTTTCACCACTTCGTCAACTTCCTCCACTTCCTCCACTTCTTCCACTTCGTCCACTTTGTCCACTTCGTCCACTTCGTCAACTTCGTCCACTTCTTCAACGTCGTCCACTTCCTCCATTTCCTCCACTTCCTCTACTTCGTCAACGTCGTCCCACTTCGTCCACTTCGTGCATTCGTCAACTTCGTCCACTTCCTCCACTTCCTCCACTTCGTCAACTTCGTCAACGTCGTCCATTTCCTCCACTTCCTCCACTTCATCCACTTCCTTCACTTCCTCGACTTCCTCCACTTCCTCCACTTCCTCCACTTCGTCAACTTCGTCCATTTCGTCCACTTCGTCAACTTCTTGCACTTCGTCAACTTCCTCCACTTCCTCCACTTCGTCCATTTCGTCCACTTCCTCCACTTCTTGAACTTCGTCCACTTCGTCAACTTCCTCCACTTCTTGAACTTCGTCCACTTCGTCAACTTCCTCCACTTCGTCAACTTCCTCCACTTCCTCCACTTCCTCCACTTCATCCACTTCTCCATTTCCTCTACTTCCTCCACTTCCTCCACTTCCTGAACTAAGTCCACTTCATCCACTTCGTCAACTTCGTCCACTTCGTCAACTTCCTCCACTTCTTCAATTTCGTCCACTTCCTCCACTTTGTCAACTTCGTCCATTTCGTCAACTTCGTCCACTTCCTACACTTCCTCCACTTCCTTCACTTCCTCCACTTCCTCCACTTCCTCCACTTCCTCAAATTCCTCCACTTCGTCAACTTCGTCCACTTCTTCAACTTCATCCACTTCTTCCCCTTCATCAACTTCCTCCACTTCCTCTACTTTCTCCACTTCGTCCCTTTCGTCCACTTCCTCCACTTCCTGAACTTTGTCCACTTTGTCAATTTCGTCAACTTCTTCCACTTTGTCAACTTCGTCAACTTCCTCCACTTCCTCCTCCAGTTCCTCCACTTTTTCCATTTCGTCAGCTTCGTCCACTTTGTCAAATTCCTCCACTTCGTCCACTTCCTCCACATCGTTAACTTCCTCCACTTGCTCCATTTCCTCCACGTTGTCCACTTCCTCCATTTCCTCTACTTTGTCCACTTCCTCCATTTCGTCAAGTTCCTCCACTTCCTCCACTTCGTCCACTTCGTCAACTTCCTCCACTTTCTCCACTTCGTAAACTTCTTCCACTTCGTCAACTTCCTCCACTTCCTCCACTTCCTCCATTTCCTCCACTTCCTCCACTTCCTCCACTTCGTCAACTTCCTCCACTTCCTCAATTCGCCCACTTCGTCCACTCGTCCACTTCGTCAACTTCTTCCACTTCGTCAACTTCCTCCACTTCCTCCACTTTGTGCACTTCCTCAACTTCCTCCACTTCGTCAACTTCGTCTACTTTCTTCACTTCTTGAACTCCGTCCACTTCGTCCACTTCGTCAACTTCCTCTAGTTCCTCCACTTCGTCCACTTCGTCCACTTCCTCAACTTCGTCCACTTCCTCCACTTCATCCAGTTCCTCCATTTCCTCCACTTCCTCCACTTCCTCCACATCCTCCACTTCCTCCAATTCATCCACTTCCTTCACTTCCTTGACTTCCTCCACTTCTTCCACTTCGTCCACTTCTTCCACTTCTTCCACTTCGTCCACTTCGTCCAGTACGTCCACTTGTCCACTTTGTGAACTTCATCCATTTCCTCCACTTCGTCCACTACTTCCACTTCTTCCACTTCTTCAACTTGGTCCACTTAGTCAAATTCGTTCACTTGCTCCCCTTCCTCGACTTCTCCACTTCGTAAACTTTGTCCACTGCATCGACTTCGTCCACTTCGTCAACTTCGTCAACTTCGTCAACGTTCTCCACTTCCTCCACTTCCTCTACTTCCTCCACTTCGTCCACTTCCTCTATTTTGTCCACTTCGTACACTTCCTCCACTTCCTCCACTTCGTCCACTTCGTCCATTTCGATAACATCGTCCACTTCCTTCATTCCCTCCACTTCCTCCACTTCGTCAATCTCGTCTACTTCGTCCTCTTCGTCAACTTCGTTAACTTCGTCAAATTCGTCTACTTCCTCCACTTCCTGAACTAACTCCACTTCACCCACTTCGTCAACTTCGTCCACTTCCTCCACTTGGTCCACTTCCTCCACTTCCTCCACTTCCTCCACTTGGTCCAATTCATCCACTTCCTCCACTTCCTCCACATCCTCCACATTCTCCACTTCCTCCACTTCGTCCAATTCGTCCACTTCCTCCACTTCCTTCATTTCCTCGACTTCCTCCACTTCTTCCACTTCGTCTACTACGTCCACTTCGTCAACTTCATCCATGTCCTCCACTTCGTACACTTCGTCCACTTTGTCCACTACTTCCACTTCGTCCACTTCTTCCACTTCGTCAACTTGGTTAACTTAGTCAACTTCGTCCACTTCTTCACTTCTCCACTTCTCCACTTTTTCCACTTCTCCACTTCGTAAACTTCGTCCACTTCGTCCACTTCATCCACTTCGTCCACTTCGTCAACTTTCTCCACTTCCTCCACTTCCTCCACTTTCACCACTTCGTCAACTTCCTCCACTTTTTTCACTTCGTCCACATTGTCCACTTCGTCCGCTTCCTCAACTTCTTCCACTTCGTCAACGTCGTCCACTTCCTCCATTTCCTCCACTTCCTCCACTTCCTCCACTTCGTCAACGTCGTCCACTTCGTGCATTCGTCAACTCCGTTAACTTCGTCAACTTCCTCCACTTCGTCCACTTCCTCCACTTACTCCACTTCGTCAAGTTCGTCAACGTCATCCATTTCCTCCACTTCCTCCACTTCATCCACTTCCTTCACTTCCTCCACTTCCTCCACTTCCTCCACTTCCTCCACTTCGTCCATTTCGTCCACTTCGTCAACTTCTTGCACTTCGTCAACTTCCTCCACTTCCTCCACTTCGACCACTTCGTCCATTTCGTCCACTTCGTCCACTTCCTGAACTTCCTCCACTTCGTCAACTTCCTCCACTTCCTCCACTTCCTCCACTTCTCCATTTCCTCTACTTCGTCCACTTCGTCCACTTCCTGAACTAAGTCCAGTTCATTAACTTCGTCAACTTCATCCGGTACGCCAACTTCCTCCACTACCTCCACTTCGTGCACTTCCTCCACTTCCTCAATTTCGTCCACTTCCTCCACTTCATCAACTTCGTCCAATTCGTCAACTTCGTCCACTTCCTCCACTTCCTTCGCTTCCTTCACTTCCTCCACTTCCTCCGCTTCCTCCACTTCCTCAACTTCCTCCACTTCGTCAACTTCGTCTACTTCGTCCATTTCGTGAACTTCTTCCACTTCATGATCTTCCACCACTTCCTCAACTTTCTCCACTTCGTCCACTTCGTCCCTTTCGTCCACTTCCTCCACTTACTCCACTTCCTGAACTTTGTCCACTTCGTCAATTTCATCAACTTCTTCCACTTCGTCAACTTCCTCCACTTCCTCCACTTTTTTCATTTCGTCAACTTTGTCCACTTTGTCAAATTCCTCCACTTCATCCAGTTCCTCTACTTCGTCCACTTCCTCCACATCCTTAACTTCCTCCACTTCCTCCACTTCCTCCACTTCCTCCATTTCCTCCACGTTGTCCACTTCCTCCACTTCCTCCATTTCCTCTACTTTGTCCACGTCCTCCACTTCTTCCACTTCGTCGACTTCCTCCACTTCGTCAACTTCCTCCACTTCCTCAACTTCGTCCACTTCGTCCAGTCGTCCACTTCGTCAACTTCTTCCACTTCGTCAACTTCCTCCACTTTGTGCACTTCCTCCACTTCCTCCACTTCCTCCACTTCCTCCACTTCGTCGCTTTCGTCCGTTTCGTGCATTTCCTCCACTTCGTCAACTTTCTCCACTTCCTCAACTTCCTCCACTTCCTCCACTTCCTCAACTTCGTCCACTTATTCCATTTCGTCCACTTTGATGACTTGGGCCCAAGCCCATCAAATAATTAAGGTCAAATACTAGAAGTTATTCAAGGAAAGCATAATTGCAAGCCATGAAGGTACAACCAGTGCAAGGTCTAGGAGTGCTTAGCCCATCTTCACTTTAAAGCACGTGTATATGGTGGTCATTCTAGATCTTTAGCATCCACATTATGCTTGTACACGTGGCATTAGATCCACATTTGTAGGAATCTTTTAGCACCATTGATACCCGAAATAGGAGCTGAATTCCTTCTAGAAATTCACTCCTAGATCTCCTTTTTAATCACTTTTGAAGAATTGAGAGAATAGATTTACTGATGAAATTTCCAGAGTCTTCTCCCACCGAAAGTCACCCCTGTGCTTCCTCCAAAATCTCCTCTAGCTTCCTTCCATTGATGAAGGCTGTCTGAGCTAGTTCCATTTTCCCAAAGCACCTCATCCAAACTCTTCTTCCAAATATTCATCCGCTGCCACTGCACATCCTAGTTCGTTTTTCAGTTTTCTTTCGCTACCACTGCATTTCTTCTCTGGAAACTCACGGATCTGTGGAATAGCACCAAGTCTTGAGCTATCATGTGGTATTCAGAGCCTGGTTCGAAGTGCACCAGTGAGCTAAGTGTTTCTTTTTAAATTCCACACTGTCATAATACTCTTTTGCTGTCTTTGAATCTGTTTCACTCTTTTATTCATTTTCTGGTGTTATTAGGTTCTGTTGGAGTCTGTTCTTGTGTGCTAGTTTTATTTTGATTGTGTCTCATCATTTTAATCGGTCCATTTGTGTTGTTTGAGTCCTTTTTATTTGAGCATCTTTTCCTGTAATGTTCAGTCATGTGTGTTTCCATTTCTGTCTTCAAATCTGGTTTAAAAACTGTGTGCTCTGCTATATCTGAACAAACTGAAGAAGCTGTCATTATCTGCACATTAAATGAGCCATGACAAACTCAGTGGGAGCTCAAGTGCATAATTTGTGACACCAATTCCAGTTTCAGAATTTTGAGCAGTAGAATAGTTTTGTGTGTCTATTTGAAAGAAATTGGTGAATTAGATCTGTGATTGAATGTCCAAACCGAGATAGTACTTGATGCACATCATATAAGCACTTAATTGCTTCTGCAAAAGGCTTAGTAGCATCATTGGAAAATTCACATTGCATCCAATCTGCAGTTGGCCGAACTGCAATGCTTTGCTTAGTCCAATTTTTTTAGAAATCCTATTTCAGTATTAGATCACTGCTGAACATCTTTGCAACCATTTCCAGCACTTTTAACAAGTTTTAAATGCTGTATATGGACACATTTCAATGTTTAAAGGTCGTTTGATTCAGTGCACTAAAATCTGGGTGGTTGAGTTATTCATTTTGCTGCATAAAAAGGGTTGAATGAGTCAAAATTTGTTATCATAAGTTCCTGCATCAAATTTCAGTATCGACACGTTTGATTTGATGAATTAAAATTGGTTATGCAAAGAAATTTTGTCTTGAAATAACCCTGCACAATTTTACTCTCTAAACCACCAGTTTTAGTCTTCTTTTTTTGGTGCAAGCTACATACTACAAAGTTATTTGTACAAACTGTTTTGGTGCAATCCAATAATCTAAACTTGTTAGCAAAAGCTTGGTCAAATGTATTCAATATTAAAAACAATATAACAGAAACAAATATTGCAAATTAAAAAGCTGATTGGCCAGTGCAAGTTGAATCTGCGAAATCTGGTGCACCAAACTGATTGTTCATTCAGACAATTCATCAAATAGTTTTGATCAATTTCTAATTGTCTCCGAATTTGATTCCATTGCAGCTTGTTTTGATTTCTTGCCTTATTAATATGCTCTAGAACTCTTCCTAGGTTCTTTTTGTTGTGCCTCCGTGCTTGCATCTCCTTTTTCTTGCTTTATTCTCAACCATTGGCTTTCTGGCCTACCACCTGTTTGATAAAAGGTGTTGTAGTGCAGTATTTTCCTGAGACAATTCTGTGCAGTTGCTTCATTTCCTTTTCTAATCTCCTGCTGATTTATAATCGGTTTGAGGTATAATTACATGGGATTGGGCTAGCCAGAGATCCTTCATCATTGGTAGCCTTCTAGGAAGTGGAGATTTGACGGAAACAGCAAGGCATGGTGACTACGGTGCTGCAGAATCTGACATGCTGGAAATGTATCTGCTGATACAGTAATAGCAATTTGCTTACTGCCAAGTAAAATCCTCCTAACCAGCAACTGTGAGCCTTGCGTGATTGCATCCAGAATCACTCAGTTTTATTTGAGAGAAGCCAAAGTTGCATTGTCAAACCGTTTCTCTTTTCTTTTTGTTGCAAAGTCTAATTGTATTAGCAAATTTTCTGTTTGTAAAGGGCCATTACGCATGTGATTGGACAGAACTCACAAGTGTTCTTCCATCATTTGCAAACTTTGTTTTAATTGTTCCATTTTAAAATTGGTAGACAGTGAGTGTGTCTTAGATCCAAAGTCTAAGCCTCACCTAGGAGACCTCATCTTTAATTTTCTTTTTACTTGCAAGTTTCACATAGGAAGTCTTAGAGTTCATCTTTAGAGTCTAAGGTTTCTTTCTTTGTGTTTGTTGGTGTCTCCATATATTTAGTGAATCTAGAAGTGATTTTGATTTAAAGATTTTTAGTAAGTAACTAAGGATATATTTGGCAAGGCAAGACTTGGTATTTAAGCAACCTATACGGTTCACCTCTCTTACCTGGAATATTATCCTCAAGTGAAAACTTTTATTCTTTATTTCAAGAAAACTTTTAAGTTCATAAAAATGTCTGGAAGACAATCCCCTAGAATTAGTGACACATCTAAAGATCAATTTTCATTCCAAACTCTAGTCAATCAACTCAATGAGATTGAAAGAAAAATAAGTCAAGAAAAAGTCCAAAGAGAGCTACACAGTCCCATGGTTGAAAATGAGTTGAAACTTTTGAGAGAAGAACAAGTCCAAAATAGGGAGAAAAGTTATAGTGGAGAGTCCCAATATGAACAAGAGGCCTTAAGAGTAGGAGAATATTATCATCAACCCTCTTCATCAAGAAGACACAGGAGGGAATTTGAAAATCCTCCTCCTCCTAAGGAAGTTAATGTGGTATTGCCTCATTTTCATGGAAAAGATAATGTTGAGGCTTACCTAGATTGGGAAATGAAGGTAGAGCAAATTTTTGCTTGCCATCAAGTAGGGGAAGAAAGAAAATTCTCTCTTGCTACCCTAAGTTTTCAAGGATATGCAATGTACTGGTGGACTGCTCTAGTCCAAGAGAGACTAAGACAGCGACTTCCTCCAATAAAATATTGGAATGAGCTTACAAATGCCCTTCGGAAAAGGCACATACCCTCCTACTACAAAAGAGAACTCATGGATAAGCTCCAAAGATTGCAACAAAAGTCTATGTCTGTTGAAGAATACAGACAAAAGATGGAGCTATACATGATGAGGGCAGGAATAACAGAGGGCGAGGAAACTACCTTGGCCAGATTTTTGAGTGGGTTGAATCTTGATATCAGGGATAGGGTTGAACTACTACCTTATAGAGATTTGAATGATCTTGTTCAAATGTGTATAAAGGTAGAACAACAAAATTTGAGAAAAGCTTCTGTTAAAAGATTTCAATCCCCATTTGAACAGAAGATTGTAAAAGAAAAAGAACCCCTCAAACCTCTTGCCAATATAGTTGAAAAACCCAAACAGGAATTCTCTTCACACACTCGCACTAGTGAGATCAAGTGTTTTAAATGTTTGGGTAGGGGTCACATAGCTGCTCAATGTCCTACCAAAAGAACAATCTTTTTAAGAGGTAGTGATATATATAGCAGTGAAAGTGAAACCCCTAGTGAAAGTGAGAATGAGCAAGAAAGAGATAATGAAGAGAAAGTATATCCTTGTGAGGGTCCACTTCTCATGGTAAGAAGGGTGCTTAATAGTCAACCAAGTCCAGAACACTTATCACAAAGAGAGAACATCTTTCACACAAGATGTCAAATTGAAGAAAAATATTGTTCTCTCATTATTGATAGTGGATCTTGCTGTAACTGTTGTAGCACAAGGTTGGTTGAAAAACTGAATCTTACTGTGATATCCCATCCAAAACCTTACAAGCTTCATTGGCTAAATCAAGATGGGGATATAACAGTCAAGAATCAAGTTAAATTGGCAATTTCCATAGGAAACTTCAAAGATGATGTTATTTGTGATGTAGTTCCTATGGAAGCTTGCCATGTACTATTGGGAAGACCATGGCAATTTGATAATGACACTACACACCATGGTCGCATCAATACCATAACTGTTCACAAAAATGATAAGAAATTTGTGCTTCATCCTCTGTCACCTACCCAGGTGGCCAAAGATCAAACACAAATGAAGCTCAACAAGGAGCAAGAAAAAGAAGAAATAGAGAGAAGAAAAAGAGAGCAAGAGGAAAGAAAAGAAGAAGAGAAAAGAGAACAAGAAAACCGAGAGCAAGAGCAAAGCGAAGAGAAAAGAAGAAAAGAAAGGAAAATAGAACCTCTGTCCACACTCCTTATAGAACCAAGCCTCTTAAGGGGAGGTTTTCTATCCTTTAATTTTCTTTCATCTATCCTTAAGTTTTCAAAATTCTACTTTTCTTTCCAAGAATTTGCCACTCAATCTTTAAAAATGTTATCACTTTCAACACCTGCAAAGTCACAACTTGGGTTATGGATATCTTTGTGGTTACCAATAACTCAAGATACAAATAAAATTTCAAATGAAAAAGGTTTCTTTGTTATATTAAAATTAAAAATTTCAAAATTAGGAAACCTTCTTCTACACATATTTTTTTATATATCTTATTTGGTCAAAGAAAACTAATTAGAGATATGTTTGATGCTTATTGCAGATGGATATTTGACCCAGGAGGAACTTTGATGGATCCTACAAAAAAAAAATAAGTCCTCACAAAGACAAACCAACAGATTTGAGGACAAATCCTTTCCAAGAGGGAGGGGATGATGACTTGGGCCCAAGCCCATCAAATAATTAAGGACAAATACTAGAAGCTAGCCAAGGAAAGCATAATTGAAAGCCATGAAGGTACAACCAGTGCAAGGTCTAGGAGTGCTTAGCCCATCTTCACTTTAAAGCACGTGTATATGGTGCTCATTCTAGATCTTTAGCATCCACCTTATGCTTGTACACGTGGCATTAGATCCACATTTGTAGGAATCTTTTAGCACCATTGATACCCAAAATAGGAGCTGAATTCCTTCTATAAATTCACTCCTAGATCTCCTTTGTAATCACTTTTGAAGAATTGAGAGAATAGATTTGCTGATGAAATTTCCAGCGTCTTCTCCCACCGAAAGTCACCCCTGTGCTTCCTCCAAAATCTCCTCTAGCTTCCTTCCATTGATGAAGGTTGTCTGAGCTAGTTCCATTTTCCCAAAGCACCTCATCCAAACTCTTCTTCCAAATATTCATTCGCTGCCACTGCACATCCTAGTTCGTTTTTCAGTTTTCTTTCGCTGCCACTGCATTTATTCTCTGGAAACTCACGGATCTGTGGAATAGCACCAAGTCTGGAGCTACCACACTTCCTCCACTTCGTCCACTTCCTCCACTTGCTCCACTTCATCAACTTCGTCCACTTCGTCAACGTCGTCCACTTCCTCTACTTCCTCCACTTCCTCCACTTCCTCCACTTCCTCCTCTTCCTCCACTTCCTCCTCTTCGTCCACTTCGTCAACTTCATCAACTTCGTCCACTTCGTGAACTTCGTCCACTTCGTCCATTTCCTCTACTTCGTCAACTTCGTCACTTCTCACTTCGTCCACTTCGTCCACTTCCTCAACTTCGTCCACTTCGTCCACTTCCTCCATTTCGTGAACTTCCTCCACTTCGTCAACTTCGTCCACTTCCTCCACTTCGTCCACGTTGTCCACCTCCTCCACTTCCGCCACTTACTCCACTTCTTCCACTACCTCCACTTCGTCCTCTTCGTCCACCTCCTCCACTTCCTCCACTTACTCCACTTCTTCAACTTCCTCCACTTCTTCCACTTCGTCCACTTCGTCGACTTCCTCCACTTCCTCCACTTCCTCAACTTGGTCCACTTCTTCCACCTTCTCCACTTCCTCAACTTCCTCCACTTCCTCCACTTCCTCCACTTCCTCCACTTCCTCCACTTCCTCCACTTCCTCCCCTTCGTCCACTTCCTCCACTTCGTCAACTTCCTCCACTTCCTCCACTTCCTCCACTTCGTCAACTTCGTCCACTTCGTCAACTTCGTCCACTTCGTCCACTTCCTCCACTTCGTCAACTTCGTCCAGCTTCCTCAACTTCGTCCATTCCTCACTCGTCACTTCTCACTTGGTCCACTTCGTGCACTTCTCCACTTCCTCCACTTCCTCCTCTTCCTCCACTTCCTCCTCTTCGTCCACTTCGTCCACTTCGTCAACTTCTTCAACTTCGTCCACTTCGTGAACTTCGTCCACTTCGTCCATTTCCTCTACTTCGTCAACTTCGTACACTTCGTCCACTTCCTCAACTTCGTCCACTTCCTCCATTTCGTGAACTTCCTCCACTTCGTCAACTTCGTCCACTTCCTACACTTCGTCCACGTTGTCCACCTCCTCCACTTCCTCCACTTACTCCACTTCTTACACTACCTCCACTTCGTCCTCTTCGTCCACCTCCTCCACTTCCTCCACTTACTCCACTTCTTCCACTTCCTCCACTTCTTCCACTTCGTCCACTTTGTCCACTTCGTCAACTTCGTCGACTTCCTCCACTTCCTCCACTTCCTCCACTTCCTCAACTTGGTCCACTTCTTCCACCTTCTCCACTTCCTCAACTTCCTCCACTTCCTCCAGTTCCTCCACTTCCTCCACTTCCTCCACTTCCTCCACTTCCTCCCCTTCGTCCACTTCCTCCACTTCGTCAACTTCCTCCACTTCCTCCACTTCCTCCACTTTTTCCACTTCGTCAACTTCCTCAACTTCATCCACTTCCTCCACTTCCTCCACATCCTCCACTTCCTCCACTTCGTCCACTTCCTCCACTTCCTCCACTTCGTCCACTTCCTCCACATCCTCCACTTCGTCTAATTCGTCCACTTCATCCACTTCCTTCACTTCCTAGACTTCCTTCACTTCTTCCACTTCGTCAACTTCGTCCACTTCGTCAACTTCATCCATTTCATCCACTTCTTCCACTTCGTCCACTTCTTCTACCTCTTCAACTTGGTCCACTTAGTCAACTTCGTCCACTTCCTCCTCTTGTCCACTTCGTAAACTTCGTCCACTTGCTCTACTTCGTCCACTTCCTCCACTTCGTCCACTTCCTCACCTTCGTCAACTTTCTCCACTTCCTCCACTTCCTACTCTTCCTCCACATCCTCCACTTCATCCACTTCCTCCACTTCCTCCACTTCCTCCACTTCGTCAACTTCCTCCACTCGTCCACTTCCTCCATGTCCTTCACTTCCTCCACTTCGTCCACTTCGTCCACTTCCTCCACTTCCTCCACTTCGTCAACTTCCTCCACTTC
>CM050924.1:18083367-18110475 GCA_027742785.1 Vigna reflexopilosa
CTCCACTTCGTCAACTTCCTCCACTTCCTCAACTTCGTCCACTTCGTCCACTTCGTCCACTTCGTCAACTTCTTCCACTTCATCAACTTCCTCCACTTCCTCCACTTCGTGCACTTCCTCCACTTCCTCCACTTCGTCCACTTCGTCCACTTCGTCCACTTCCTCAACTTCGTCCACTTCCTCCACTTCGTCCACTTCTTTCACTTCCTCCACTTCCTCCACTTCATCAACTTCCTCCACTTCGTCAACTTCGTCCACTTCGTCCACTTCGTCAACTTCCTCCACTTCCTCCACTTCGTCCACTTCCTTCACTTCGTCCACTTCCTCCACTTCCTCCACTTCGTCCACTTCCTCCCCTTCGTCCACTTCTTCCACTTCTTCCACTTCTTCAACTTGGTTCCCTTCGTCAACTTCGTCCACTTACTCCACTTCTCCACTTCGTCAACTTCGTCCACTTCCTCCATTTCCTCCACTTCATCCACTTCGTCCACTTCCTCCACTTCGTCAACTTCCTCCACTTCGTCAACTTCGTCCACTTCGTCAACTTCCTCCACTTCCTCCACTTCCTTCACTTCGTCCACTTCCTCCACTTTCCTCCACTTCGTCTATTTCCTCCACTTCTTCCACTTCGTCCACTTCTTTCACTTCTTCAACTTCGTCCCCTAATCCAGTTCTCCACTTCAGCAACTTCGTCCACTTGCTCCACTTCCTCCACTTGCCCACTTCCTCCACTTCCTCCACTTCGTCAACTTCCTCCACTTCGTCAACTTCGTCCACTTCGTCAACTTCTTCCACTTCCTCCACTTCGTCCACTTCCTTCACTTCGTCCACTTCCTCCACTTCCTCCACTTCCTCCACTTCCTCCACTTCCTCCCCTTTCTCCACTTCCTCCACTTCCTCCACTTCCTCCACTTCCTCCACTTCCTCCACTTCATCCACTTCGTCCACTTCGTCAACTTCTCCACTTCCTTCACTTCCTCCACTTCGCTCCACTTCCTCCACTTCCTCCACTTCCTCCACTTCCTCCACTTCCTCCACTTCACCACTTCGTCAACTTCCTCCACTTCCTCCACTTCTTCCACTTCGTCCACGTTCGTCCACTTCGTCCACTTCGTCAATTTCGTCCACTTCGTCAACTTCGTCCACTTCCTCCACTTCCTCCACTTTCTCCACTTCGTCAACGTCGTCCACTTCGTCCACTTCGTCACTTCGTCCACTTCGTCACTTCGTCACTTCGTCCACTTCGTGAACTTCTTCCACTTCATCAACTTCCTCCACTTCCTCCACTTTCTCCACTTCGTCCACTTCGTCTCTTTCGTCCACTTCCTCCACTTCCTGACGTTGTCCACTTCGTCAATTTCGTCACTTCTTCACTTCGTCCACTTCCTCCACTTCCTCCACTTCCTCCACTTCGTCAACGTCGTCCATTTCCTCCACTTCCTCCACTTCATCTACTTCCTTCACTTCCTCCACTTCCTCCACTTCCTCCACTTCCTCCACTTCGTCAACTTCGTCCATTTCGTCCACTTCGTCAACTTCGTCCACTTCCTCCACTTCCTCTACTTCCTCCACTTCGTCCATTTCGTCCACTTCCTCCACTTCCTGAACTTCGTCCAGTTCGTCAACTTCCTCCACTTCCTGAACTAGTCCACTTCGTCCACTTCGTCCACTTCGTCAACTTCCTCCACTTCCTCAATTTCGTCCACTTCATCCACTTCGTCAACTTCGTCCATTTCGTCAACTTCGTCCACTTCGTCCACTTCCTCCACTTCCTCCACTTCCTCAACTTCCTCCACTTCCTCAACTTCGTCCACTTCGTGAACTTCTTCCACTTCATCAACTTCCTCCACTTGCTCCACTTCTCCACTTCCTCCACTTCCTCCACTTCCTCCACTTCCTGAACTTTGTCCACTTCGTCAATTTCGTCAACTTCTTCCACTTCGTCAACTTCCTCAACTTCCTCCACTTTTTCCACTTCGTCAACTTCGTCCACTTTGTCAACTTCCTCCTCTTCGTCCACTTCGTCCACTTCGTCAACTTCCTCCACTTCCTCCACTTCGTCCACTTCGACCACTTCCTCAAGTTCCTCCACTTCCTCCACTTCTTCGACTTCCTCCACTTCGTTCACTTCCTCCACTTCGTCCACTTCGTCAACTTCTTCCACTTCGTCAACTTCCTCAACTTCCTCCACTTCCTCCACTTCCTCCACTTCCTCCACTTCCTCCACTTCGTCAACTTCCTCCACTTCCTCCACTTCCTCCACTTCCTCCACTTCCTCCCCTTCCTCCACTTCCTCCACTTCGTCAACTTCCTCCACTTCCTCAACTTCGTCCACTTCGTCCACTCGTCCACTTCGTCAACTTCTTCCACTTCATCAACTTCCTCCACTTCCTCCACTTCGTGCACTTCGCTCCACTTCCTCCACTTCGTCGACTTCGTCCACTTTGTCCACTTCCTCAACTTCGTCCACTTCCTCCACTTCGTCCACTTCTTTCACTTCCTCCACTTCCTCCACTTCATCAACTTCCTCCACTTCGTCAACTTCGTCCACTTCGTCCACTTCGTCAACTTCCTCCACTTCCTCCACTTCGTCCACTTCCTTCACTTCGTCCACTTCCTCCATTTCCTCAACTTCGTCCACTTCCTCCCTTCGTCCACTTCTTCCACTTCTTCAACTTCGTTCCCTTAGTCAACTTCGTCCACTTACTCCATTTCTCCACTTCGTCAACTTCGTCCACTTCCTCCATTTCCTCCACTTCATCCACTTCGTCCACTTCCTCCACTTCGTCAACTTCCTCCACTTCGTCAACTTCGTCCACTTCGTCAACTTCCTCCACTTCCTCCACTTCCTTCACTTCGTCCACTTCCTCCACTTCCTCAACTTCGTCTATTTCCTCCACTTCTTCCACTTCGTCCACTTCTTCACTTCTTCAACTTCGTCCCCTTCCACTTCTCCACTTCAGAAACTTCGTCCACTTGCTCCATTTCCTCCACTTGCCCACTTCCTCCACTTCCTCCACTTCGTCAACTTCCTCCACTTCGTCAACTTCGTCCACTTCGTCAACTTCTTCCACTTCCTCCACTTCGTCCACTTCCTTCACTTCGTCCACTTCCTCCACTTCCTCCACTTCCTCCACTTCCTCCCCTTCCTCCCCTTTCTCCACTTCCTCCACTTCCTCCACTTCCTCCACTTCCTCCACTTCCTCCACTTCATCCACTTCGTCCACTTCGTCAACTTCTCCACTTCCTTCACTTCCTCGACTTGCTCCACTTCCTCCACTTCCTCCACTTCCTCCACTTCCTCCACTTCCTCCACTTTCCCACTTCGTCAACTTCCTCCACTTCCTCCACTTCTTCCACTTCGTCCACTTCGTCCACTTCGTCCACTTCGTCAATTTCGTCCACTTCGTCAACTTCGTCCACTTCCTCCATTTCCTCCACTTCCTCCACTTCGTCAACTTCGTCCACTTCGTCACTTCGTCCACTTCGTCAACTTCGTCCACTTCGTCAACTTCGTCCACTTCGTGAACTTCTTCCACTTCATCAACTTCCTCCACTTCCTCCACTTTCTCCACTTCGTCCACTTCGTCTCTTCGTCCACTTCCTCCACTTCCTGAACGTTGTCCACTTCGTGAATTTCGTCAACTTCTTCTACTTCGTCAACTTCCTCAACTTCCTCACTTCCTCTACTTCCTCCTCCATTTCCTCCACTTCTTCATTTCGTCAACTTCGTCCACTTTGTCAAATTCCTCCTCTTCGTCCACTTCGTCCAGTTCCTCCACTTTGTCCACTTCCTCCACTTCGTCCACTTCCTCCACTTCGTCCACTTCCTCCACTTCCTCCACTTCGTCCACTTTCTCCACTTCCTCCATTTCCTCTACTTTTTCCACTTCCTTCACTTCCTCCATTTCGTCAAGTTCCTCCACTTCCTCCACTTCGTCCACTTCCTCAGTTCCTCCACTTCCTCCACTTCGTCATCTTCCTCCACTTCGTCCACTTCCTCCACTTCGTAAACTTCTTCCACTTCGTCAACTTCCTCCACTTCCTCCACTTCCTCCACTTCCTCCACTTCGTCAACTTCCTCCACTTCCTCAACTTCGTCCACTTGTCCACTCGTCCACTTCGTCAGCTTCTCCACTTCGTCCACTTCGTCAACTTCGTCCACTTTCTCCACTTCTTGAACTTCGTCCACTTCGTCAACTTTGTCCACCTCGTCCACTTTCTCCACTTCTCGAACTTCGTGCACTTCCTCAACTTCGGCCACTTCCTCCACTTCGTCCACTTCCTCCACTTCCTCCACTTCGCCAACTTCCTCCACTTCGCCAACTTCCTCCACTTCGTCAACTTCGTCCACTTCGTCAACTTCGTCAACTTCCTCCACTTCCTCCACTTCGTCCACTTCGTCCACTTCCTCCATTTCCTCAACTTTGTCCACTTCCTCCACTTCTTCCACTTCGTCAACTTCGTCCACTAACTCCACTTCCTCGACTTCGTCCATTTCCTCCACTTCCTCCACTTCCTTCACTTCCTCGACTTCCTCCACTTCCTCCACTTCCTCCACTTCGTCCACTTCGTGCACTTCGTACACTACATCAACTTCCTCCATTCGTCCACTTCGTATACTTCGTCCACTTCATCCACTTCTTCCACTTCTTCAACTTCGTCCACTTAGTCAACTTCGTCCACTTCGTCCACTTCGTCCACTTCTCCACTTCGTAACCTTCATCCTCTTTTCCACTTCGTCCACTTCCTCCACTTCCTCCACTTCGTCAACTTCCTCCACTTCCTCCACCTCCTCCACTTCGTCCACTTCCTCCACTTCATTCACTTCCTCCACTTCCTCCACTTCTTCCACTTCGTCCACTTCCTCCACTTCCTTCACTTCGTCCACTTCTCCACTTCCTCCACTTCCTCCACTTCCTCCACTTCCTCCACTTCCTCCACTTCGTCCACTTCGTCAACTTCGTCCACTTCCTCCACTTCGTCACTTCCTCCACTTTGTCAACGTCGTCCACTTCGTCCACTTCCTCCACTTCCTCCACTTCGTCCACTTCCTCCATTTCATCAACTTCCTCCACTTCGTCAACGTCGTCCACTTCGTCCACTTCCTCCACTTCATCCACTTCCTCCACTTCCTCCACTTCCTCCACTTCGTCCACTTCGTCCACTTCGTCAACTTCGTCAACTTCGTCCAATTGGTCCACTTCCTCCACTTCGTCAACTTCCTCCACTTCGTCAACTTCCTCCACTTTGTCAACTTCTTCCACTTCCTGAACTTCTTCCACTTCGTCAACTTCGTCCACTTCCTCCACTCCGTCAACTTCGCCCAATCCGTCAACTTCGTCCACTACATCAACTTCGCCCACTTCCTCCACTTCCTTAACTTCCTCCACTTGCTCCACTTCCTCCACCTACTCCACTTCGTCAACTTCGTCAACATCCTCCACTTCGTCAACTTCGTCCACCTCGTCAACTTCGTCCACTTCGTCCACCTCGTCAACTTCGTCCACTTCATCAACTTCGTCCACTTCGTCAACTTCTTTCACTTCGTCAATTGTCCACTTCGTCTACTTCATCCACTTCCTCCACTTCCTTATCTTCCTCCACTTCCTCCACTTCCGGCACTTCCTCTACTTCCTCCACTTCCTCCACTTCCTCCACTTCCTACACTTCGTCAACTTCGTCCACTTCGTCAACTTCCTCCACTTCGTCAACTTCGTCACATCGTCCACTTCGTCAACTTCGTCCACTTCCTGCACTTCCTTCACTTCCTCCACTTCGTCCACTTCGTCCACTTCCTCCACTTCCTCCACTTCGTACACTTTGTCCACTTCGTCAACTTCGTCAACTTCCTCCACTTTGTCCACTTCCTCCACTTCCTCCACTTCATCCATTTCCTCTACTTCCTCCATTTCCTGAACTTCGTCTACTTCGTCCACTTCGTTCACTTCGTCCATTTCGTCCACTTCGTCTACTTTGTCCATTTCGTCCACTTCGTCCACTTCGTCAACTTCGTCAACTTCGTCCACTTCCTCCACTTACTCCACTTTGTCCACCTCCTCCACTTCCTCCACTTACTCCACTTCTTCCACTTCCTCTACTTTCTCCACTTCGTCAACTTCGTCCATTTCCCTCACTTCGTCCACTTTGTACACTTCCTCCACTTCGTCCACTTCGTGCACTTCTTCCACTTCATCCACTTCTTCGACTTCTTCAACTTCGTCCACTTCGTCAACTTCGTCCACTTCCTCCACTTCGTCCACTTCCTCCACTTCCTCCACTTCCTCCACTTCCTCTACTTCCTCCACTTCGTCAACTACGTCCACTTCGTCCACTTCTTCAACTCGTCCACTTCCTCCACTTCCTCCACTTCGTCAACTTCGTTCATCTTCGTCTACTTCGTCAACTTCCTCCACTTCCTCCACTTCCTCAACTTCCTTCACTTCCTCCATTGCCTCCACTTCCTCCACTTCCTCCCCTTCCTCCATTGCCTCCACTTCGTCCACTTCGTCCACTTCGTTAACTTCTCCACTTCCTCCACTTACTCCACTTCCTCCATTTCCTCAACTTCGTCCACTTCCTTCACTTTCTCCACTTCCTCCACTTCGTCCACTTCCTCCACTTCGTCAACTTCCTCCACTTCGTCAACTTCGTCCACTTCGTCCACTTCGTCTACTTCGTCCATTTCGTCAACTTCTTCTACTTCGTCAACTTCCTCCACTTCCTCCACTTCCTCCACTTCCTCTACTTCGTCCACTTCGTGCACATCGTCCATTTCGTCTACATCGGCCACTTCCTCCATTTCCTCCACTGCCTGAACTTCGTCCACTTCGTCAACTTCGTCCAGTTCGTCAACTTCCTCCACTTCGTGCATTTCGTCCACTTCGTCAACTTCTTCCACTTCATCAACTTCCTCCACTTCCTCCACGTCGTCAACTTCCTCCACTTCGTCCATTTCGTCCACTTCGTCAACTTCTTCCACTTCTAAACTTACTCCACTTCCTCCACTTCCTCCACTTCGTCTATTTCGTGCACTTCCTCCACTTCTTGAACTTCGTCCACTTACTCAACTTCCACCACTTCCTCCACTTCCTCCACTTCGTCCACTTCGTCCAGTTCCTCAACTTCCTCCACGTCCTCCACTTCCTCCACTTCCTTCACTTCCTCGACTTCGTCTACTAAGTCAACTTCATTCATTTCCTCCACTTCGTCCACTTCTTCGACTTCGTCCACTTCTTCCACTTCTTCAACTTGGTCCACCTAGTCAACTTCGTCCACTTCGTCCACTTCTCCACTTTGTCAACTTCGTCCACTTCCGCCACTTCATCCACTTCGTCCACTTCCTCCATTCCTCCACGTCGTCCACTTCCTCCACTTCCTCTACTTTGTCCACTTTCTCCATTTCCTCCATTTCATCCACTTCCTCCACTTCCTCCACTTCGTCAATTTCGTCCACTTCATCAACTTCCTCCACTTCCTTCACTTCGTCCACCTCCTCCACTTCCTCCACTTCCTCCACTTCCTCCACTTAGTCCACTTCGTCCACTTCGTCAACTTCTTCCACTTCGTCAACTTCCCCACTTCCTCCACTTCCTCCACTTCCTCCACTTCGTCACTTATCCACTTCGTCACTACATCCACTTCGTCCACTTCGTCCACTTCGTCCACTTCCTCCACTTCCTTCACCTCCTCCACTTCCTCCACTTCCTCCACTTCGTCTACTTCCTCCACTTCCTCCACTTCGTCAACGTTCGTCCACTTCGTCCACTTCGTCAACTTCGTCCACTTCGTCCACTTCGTCAACTTCTTCCACTTCGTCAACTTCCTCCACTTCCTCCACTTCCTCCACTACGTAGACTTCGTCCACTTCGTCAAGTTCCCCAACTTCGTCCAGTTCGTCAATTCGTCAACTTCCTCCACTTCCTTCACTTCCTCCATTTCCTCCCCTTCCTGCACTTCCTCCACTTCCTCCACTTCCTCGACTTCCTCCACTTCTTCCACTTCGTCCACTTCATCCATTTCCTCCACTTCGTCCACTTCGCCCACTTCGTCCACTTCTTCCAGTTGGCCACTTAAGTCAACTTCGTCAACTTCGTCCACTTCTCCACTTCTCCACTTCTCCACTTCGTCAACTTCGTCCACTTCGTTAACTTGCTCCACTTCCTCCACTTCCTCCACTTCCTCAACTTCGTCCACTTCGTCCACTTCCTTCATTTGCTCCACGCCGTCCACTTCGTCCACTTTGTCCACTTTCTCGATTTCGTCCACTTCCTCCACTTCCTCCATTTCCTCTACTTTCTCCACTTTCTCAACTTCGTCCACTTCGTCCACTTCGTCCATTTCGTCCACTTCGTCAACTTCATCCACTTCTTCAACTTCGTCCACTTCCTCCACTTCCTTCACTTCCTCCACTTCCTCCACTTCCTCCATTTCGTCCACTTCCTCCACTTCCTCCACTTCGTTCACTTCGTCCACTTACTCCACTTCCTGAACTCAGTCCACTTCGTCAACTTCGTCCACTTCGTCAACTCCGTCCACTTCGTCTACTTCCTCCACTTCCTCCACTTCCTCCACTTTGTCCACTTCCTCCACTTCATCAACTTCGTCCACTTCCTCCACTTCGTCAACTTCGTCCACTTCCTCCACTTCGTCAACTTTCTCCACTTCGTCCACTTCCTCAACTTCTCCACTTTGTCAACTTCGTCCACATCGTCCATTTCGTCAACTTCCTCGACTTCGTCTACTTCCTCGACTTCGTCAACTTCCTCCACTTCGTCAACATCCTCCACTTCCTGCACTTCCTCCACTTCCTCCACTTCCTCCAGTTCCTCTACTTCCTCCACTTCGTCAACTTCTTCCACTTCCAAGCTTCCTCCACCTTTTCCACTTCCTCCACTTCCTCCACTTCGTCAACTTCATCCACTTCCTCAACTGCCTCCACTTCGTCCACTTCCTCCACTTCTTCAACTTCGTCCACTTCCTCCACTTGCTCCACTTCGTCCACTTCGTCCACTTCCTCCACTTCCTCCACCTCCTCCACTTCGTCCAATTCGTCCACTTCCTCTACTTCCTTCACTACCTCGACTTCCTCCATTTCTTCCACTTCATCCACTTCGTCCACTTCGTCCACTACGTCCACTTCGTCCGCTTCATCCGCTTCGTCCGCTTCGTCGACTTCGTAAACTTCATCCATTTCCTCTACTTCGTCCACTTCGTACACTTCGTCCACTTCGTCCACTTCGTCCACTACTTCCACTTCGTTCACTTCTTCCATTTCTTCAACTTGGTCCACTTCGTCCACTTCGTCAACTTCGTCCACTTCGTCAACTTCGTCCACTTCGTCCACTTCCTCCACTTCGTCAACTTCCTCCACTTCGTCAACTTCCTCCACTTCCTCAACTTCTTCCACTTCGTCAACTTCGTCCACTTCCTCCACTCCGTCAACTTCGTCCAATCCGTCAACTTCGTCCACTTCGTCAGCTTTGCCCACTTCCTCCACTTCCTCAACTTCCTCCACTTCCTCCACTTCCTCCACTTCCTCCACCTTCTCCACTTCGTCAACTTCGTCAACATCCTCCACTTCGTCCACTTCGTCAACTTCGTCCACTTCATCAACTTCGTCCACTTCGTCCACTTCTTCCACTTCGTCAACTTCGTCCACTTCGTCCACTTCATCCACTTCCTCCACTTCCTTCACTTCCTCCACTTCCTCCACTTCCGGCACTTCCTCCACTTCCTCCACTTCCTACACTTTGTCAACTTCGTCCACTTCGTCCACTTCCTCCACTTGCTCCACTTCGTCAACTTCGTCCACTTCGTCAACTTCGTCCACTTCGTCAACTTCGTCCACTTCCTGCACTTCCTTCAATTCATCCACTTCGTCCACTTCCTCCACTTCGTCCACTTCCTCCACTTCGTCACTTTCGTCCACTTCGTCCACTTCGTCAACTTCCTCCACTTCCTCCACTTCCTCCACTTCGTCCACTTCCTCCACTTCCTCCACTTCCTCAACTTCGTCACTTCGTCCACTTCGTCAACTTCGTCCACTTCGTCCACTTCGTCCACTTCATCAACTTCGTCAACTTCTCCACTTCCTCCACTTCCTCCACTTCCTCCACTTCTTGCACTTCCTCCACTTCCTCCACTTCGTCCACTTCGTCCACTTCCTCCACTTCGTCCACTTCGTCCATTTCGTCAACTTCGTCCACTTCCTCCACTTCTCCACTTCGTCCACTTCCTCCACTTCCTCCACTTCATCCACTTCTTCCACTTCCTCCACTTCTCACTTCGTCCACTTCGTCCACTTCCTTCACTTCGTCCACTTCGTACACTTCCTCCACTTCGTCCACTTCGTCACTTCTTCCACTTCCTCCACTTCCTCCACTTCTCAACTTCGTCCACTTCGTCAACTTCGTCCACTTCCTCCACTTCCTCCACTTCCTCCACTTCCTCCACTTCCTCCACTTCGTCAACTTCGTCCACTTCGTCCACTTCGTCAACTTCGTCCACTTCCTCCACTTCCTCCACTTCGTCACTTCGTCCACTTCGTCAACTTCCTCCACTTCCTCCACTTCCTCCACTTCCTCCACTTCTTCCACTTCCTCCACTTGCCTCCACTTCCTCCACTTCGTCCACTTCCTCCACTTCCTCCACTTCGTCCACTTCCTCCACTTCGTCCACTTCGTCAACTTCTTCTACTTCCTCAACTTCCTCCACTTCCTCCACTTCCTCACTTCGTCCACTTCGTCCACTTCGTCCACTTCGTCCACTCGTCCACTTCGTCCACTTCCTCCACTTCCTCAACTTCGTCCACTTCGTCAACTTCCTCCACTTCCTCCACTTCGTCAACTTCCTCCACTTCGTCATTTCGTCCACTTCGTCAACTTCTTCCACTTCATAAACTTCCTCCACTTCCTCCACTTTTTCCACTTCCTCCACTTAGTCCACTTCATCAACTTCCTCCACTTCCTCCACTTCGTCAACTTCCTCCACTTCGTCCATTTCGTCCACTTCGTCAACTTCTTCCACTTCTAAACTTCTCCACTTCCTCCACTTCCTCCACTTACTCCACTTCGTCTATTTCGTCCACTTCCTCCACTTCTTGAACTTCGTCCACTTCCTCAACTTCCACCACTTCCTCCACTTCCTCCACTTCGTCCAGTTCCTCAACTTCCTCCACGTCCTCCACTTCCTCCACTTCCTCCACTTCCTTCACTTCCTCGACTTCGTCACTAAGTCAACTTCATTCATTTCCTCCACTTCGTCCACTTCTTCCACTTCTCCACTTCGTCCACTTCGTCAACTTCGTCCACTTCCTCCACTTCTCACTTCGTCCACTTCGTCCACTTCCTCCACTTCATCCACTTCGTCCACTTCCTCCTTTCCTCCACTTCGTCCACTTCCTCCACTTCCTCCACTTCGTCCACTTCGTCCACTTCCTCCACTTCATCCACTTCCTCCACTTCCTCCACTTCGTCAATTTCGTCCACTTCGTCAACTTCCTCCACTTCCTTCACTTCGTCCACTTCCTCCACTTCCTTCACTTCCTCCACTTCCTCCACTTCCTCCACTTCTCCTCCTCCTCCACTTCCTCCACTTCGTCAACTTCCTCCACTTCCTCCACTTCGTCCACTTCCTCCACTTCGTTCACTTCCTCCACTTCCTCCACTTCCTCCACTTCCTCCACTTCCTCCACTTCCTCCACTTCGTCCACTTCCTCCACTTCGTTCACTTCGTCCACTTCTCCACTTCCTGACTCGTCCACTTCGTCCACTTCGTCCACTTCGTCAACTTCGTCCACTTCGTCAACTTCGTCCACTTCGTCCACTTCGTCCACTTCGTCCACTTCCTCCACTTCTTCAACTTCGTCCACTTCCTCCACTTCGTCAACTTCGTCCACTTCCTCCACTTCCTCCACTTCTCCACTTCGTAAACTTCGTCCACTTCATCCACTTCGTCCACTTCGTCAACTTCCTCGACTTCGTCCACTTCCTCCACTTCGTCACTTCCTCCACTTCGTCCACTTCCTCCATTTCCTCCACTTCCTCCACTTCCTCCACTTCCTCCACTTCCTCCACTTCCTCCACTTCGTCAACTTCTTCCACTTCCACTGTTCCTCCACTTTTCCACTTCGTCCACTTCGTCCACTTCGTCCATTTCCTCCACTTCCTGAACTTCGTCCACTTCGTCCACTTCCTCCACTTCCTCCACTTCCTCCACTTCGTCCACTTCCTCCACTTCGTCCACTTCCTCCACTTCGTCCACTTCCTCCACTTCCTCCACTTCCTCCACTTCGTCCAATTCGTCCACTTCCTCCACTTCCTTCACTTCCTCGACTTCCTCCATTTCTTCCACTTCGTCCACTTTGTCCATTTCTTCCACTTCGTCCACTACGTCCACTACGTCCACTTTGTCCACTTCGTCCACTTCGTCAACTTCATCCATGTTCTCCACTTCGTCCACTTCGTGCACTTCGTCCACTTCGTCCATTACTTCCACGTCTTCCACTTCTTCAACTTGGTCCACTTAGTCAACTTCGTCCACTTCCTCCACTTCTCCACTTCGTAAACTTTGTCCACTTCATCCACTTCGTCCACTTCGTCCACTTCGTCCACTTCGTCAACTTTCTCCACTTCCTCCACTTCCTCTAGTTCCTCCACTTTCACCACTTCGTCCACTTCCTCCACTTTGTCCACTTCGTCAACGTCGTCCATTTCCTCAACGTGCTCCACTTCCTCCACTTCGTCACCTCGTCCACTTCGTCCACTTCGTCCACTTCGTCCACTTCGTCAACTTCGTCACTTCGTCACTTCGTCCACTTCTTCCACTTCCTCCACTTCCTCTATTCCTCCACTTCGTCAACTTCGTCCACTTCGTCCACTTCGTGCACTTCGTCCACTTCGTCCACTTCCTCCACTTCCTCCACTTCGTCCACTTCCTCAACTTCGTCCACTTCCTCCACTTCGTCCACTTCCTCCACTTCATCCACTTCATCCGCTTCCTCCACTTCCTCCACTTCCTCCACTTCCTCCACTTCCTCCAATTCCTCCACTTCCTCCAATTCGTCCACTTCCTTCACTTCCTGACTTCTTCCACTTCTTCCACTTCTTCCACTTCTTCCACTTCGTCCACTTCGTCCAGTACGTCCACTTCGTGAACTTCATCCACTTCCTCCACTTCGTCCACTTCGTACACTTCGTCCACTACTTCCACTTCTCCACTTCTTCAACTTCGTCCACTTCGTCAACTTCGTCCACTTCGTCCACTTCCTCCACTTCTCCACTTCGTCAACTTCATCCACTTCGTCCACTTCGTCCACTTCGTCCACTTCGTCAACTTCTCCACTTCCTCCACTTCCTGTACTTCCTCCACTTCGTCCACTTCCTCCACTTCGTCCACTTCGTCCACTTCCTCCACTTCCTCCACTTCGTCCATTTCGCAACTCGTCTATTTCCTCCATTTCCTCCACTTCCTCCACTTCGTCAACTCGTCCATTTCGTCCACTTCGTCAACTTCGTACACTTCGTCAACTTCGTCCACTTCCTCCACTTCCTGCACTACTCCACTTCCTCCACTTCCTCAACTTCGTCCACTTCTCCACTTCGTCCACTTCCTCCACTTCGTCCACTTCATCCACTTCCTCCACTTCTCCACTTCCTCCACTTCGTCCACTTCGTCCACTTCCTCCACTTCCTTCACTTCCTCGACTTCCTCCACTTCTTCCACTTCGTCCACCACGTCCCACGTCCACTACGTCCACTTCGTCCACTTCGTCAACTTCATCCATGTCCTCCAGTTCATCCACTTGTACACTTCGTCCACTTTTCCACTACTTCCACTTCGTCCACTTCTTCCACTTCTTCAACTTCGTCCACTTAGTCAACTTCGTCCACTTCCTCCACTTCTCCACTTCGTCAACTTTGTCTACTTCGTCCACTTCATCCACTTCGTCCACTTCGTCAACTTTCTCCACTTCCTCCACTTCCTCCACTTCTCCACTTCGTCAACTTCCTCCACTTCCTCCACTTCTTCCACTTCGTCCACTTCGTCCACTTCGTCCACTTCGTCAACTTCGTCCACTTCCTCAACTTCGTCCACTTCCTCCATTTCCTCCACTTCCTCACTTCGTCAACGTCGTCCCACTTCGTCCACTTCGTGCATTCGTCAACTTCGTCAACTTCGTCCACTTCGTCTACTTCCTCCACTTCCTCCACTTCGTCAACTTCGTCAACTTCGTCCACTTCGTCCACTTCCTCCACTTCCTCCACTTCGTCAACTTCGTCAACGTCGTCCACTTCGTCGACTTCCTCCACTTTCTCCACTTCCTCCACTTCGTCCACTTCGTCCACTTCCTCAACTTCGTCCACTTCCTCTACTTCATCCAGTTCCTCCATTTCCTCCACTTCCTCCACTTCCTCCACATCCTCCACTTCCTCCAATTCATCCACTTCCTTCACTTCCTTGACTTCCTCCACTTCTTCCACTTCGTCCACTTCTTCCACTTCGTCCACTTCGTCCAGTACGTCCACTTGTCCACTTTGTGAACTTCATCCATTTCCTCCACTTCGTCCACTACTTCCACTTCTTCCACTTCTTCAACTTGGTCCACTTAGTCAAATTCGTCCACTTGCTCCCCTTCCTCGACTTCTCCACTTCGTAAACTTTGTCCACTGCATCGACTTCGTCCACTTCGTCAACTTCGTCAACTTCGTCAACGTTCTCCACTTCCTCCACTTCCTCTACTTCCTCCACTTCGTCCACTTCCTCTATTTTGTCCACTTCGTACACTTCCTCCACTTCCTCCACTTCGTCCACTTCGTCCATTTCGATAACATCGTCCACTTCCTTCATTCCCTCCACTTCCTCCACTTCGTCAATCTCGTCTACTTCGTCCTCTTCGTCAACTTCGTTAACTTCGTCAAATTCGTCTACTTCCTCCACTTCCTGAACTAACTCCACTTCACCCACTTCGTCAACTTCGTCCACTTCCTCCACTTGGTCCACTTCCTCCACTTCCTCCACTTCCTCCACTTGGTCCAATTCATCCACTTCCTCCACTTCCTCCACATCCTCCACATTCTCCACTTCCTCCACTTCGTCCAATTCGTCCACTTCCTCCACTTCCTTCATTTCCTCGACTTCCTCCACTTCTTCCACTTCGTCTACTACGTCCACTTCGTCAACTTCATCCATGTCCTCCACTTCGTACACTTCGTCCACTTTGTCCACTACTTCCACTTCGTCCACTTCTTCCACTTCGTCAACTTGGTTAACTTAGTCAACTTCGTCCACTTCTTCACTTCTCCACTTCTCCACTTTTTCCACTTCTCCACTTCGTAAACTTCGTCCACTTCGTCCACTTCATCCACTTCGTCCACTTCGTCAACTTTCTCCACTTCCTCCACTTCCTCCACTTTCACCACTTCGTCAACTTCCTCCACTTTTTTCACTTCGTCCACATTGTCCACTTCGTCCGCTTCCTCAACTTCTTCCACTTCGTCAACGTCGTCCACTTCCTCCATTTCCTCCACTTCCTCCACTTCCTCCACTTCGTCAACGTCGTCCACTTCGTGCATTCGTCAACTCCGTTAACTTCGTCAACTTCCTCCACTTCGTCCACTTCCTCCACTTACTCCACTTCGTCAAGTTCGTCAACGTCATCCATTTCCTCCACTTCCTCCACTTCATCCACTTCCTTCACTTCCTCCACTTCCTCCACTTCCTCCACTTCCTCCACTTCGTCCATTTCGTCCACTTCGTCAACTTCTTGCACTTCGTCAACTTCCTCCACTTCCTCCACTTCGACCACTTCGTCCATTTCGTCCACTTCGTCCACTTCCTGAACTTCCTCCACTTCGTCAACTTCCTCCACTTCCTCCACTTCCTCCACTTCCCCTTCTCCATTTCCTCTACTTCGTCCACTTCGTCCACTTCCTGAACTAAGTCCAGTTCATTAACTTCGTCAACTTCATCCGGTACGCCAACTTCCTCCACTACCTCCACTTCGTGCACTTCCTCCACTTCCTCAATTTCGTCCACTTCCTCCACTTCATCAACTTCGTCCAATTCGTCAACTTCGTCCACTTCCTCCACTTCCTTCGCTTCCTTCACTTCCTCCACTTCCTCCGCTTCCTCCACTTCCTCAACTTCCTCCACTTCGTCAACTTCGTCTACTTCGTCCATTTCGTGAACTTCTTCCACTTCATGATCTTCCACCACTTCCTCAACTTTCTCCACTTCGTCCACTTCGTCCCTTTCGTCCACTTCCTCCACTTACTCCACTTCCTGAACTTTGTCCACTTCGTCAATTTCATCAACTTCTTCCACTTCGTCAACTTCCTCCACTTCCTCCACTTTTTTCATTTCGTCAACTTTGTCCACTTTGTCAAATTCCTCCACTTCATCCAGTTCCTCTACTTCGTCCACTTCCTCCACATCCTTAACTTCCTCCACTTCCTCCACTTCCTCCACTTCCTCCATTTCCTCCA
Source organism: Vigna reflexopilosa (assembly GCA_027742785.1). Classification (NCBI taxonomy): domain Eukaryota; kingdom Viridiplantae; phylum Streptophyta; class Magnoliopsida; order Fabales; family Fabaceae; genus Vigna; species Vigna reflexopilosa. The sequence continues at coordinate 18,099,855 of CM050924.1, forward strand.
CGTTGTCCACTTCCTCCACTTCCTCCATTTCCTCTACTTTGTCCACGTCCTCCACTTCTTCCACTTCGTCGACTTCCTCCACTTCGTCAACTTCCTCCACTTCCTCAACTTCGTCCACTTCGTCCAGTCGTCCACTTCGTCAACTTCTTCCACTTCGTCAACTTCCTCCACTTTGTGCACTTCCTCCACTTCCTCCACTTCCTCCACTTCCTCCACTTCGTCGCTTTCGTCCGTTTCGTGCATTTCCTCCACTTCGTCAACTTTCTCCACTTCCTCAACTTCCTCCACTTCCTCCACTTCCTCAACTTCGTCCACTTATTCCATTTCGTCCACTTTGATGACTTGGGCCCAAGCCCATCAAATAATTAAGGTCAAATACTAGAAGTTATTCAAGGAAAGCATAATTGCAAGCCATGAAGGTACAACCAGTGCAAGGTCTAGGAGTGCTTAGCCCATCTTCACTTTAAAGCACGTGTATATGGTGGTCATTCTAGATCTTTAGCATCCACATTATGCTTGTACACGTGGCATTAGATCCACATTTGTAGGAATCTTTTAGCACCATTGATACCCGAAATAGGAGCTGAATTCCTTCTAGAAATTCACTCCTAGATCTCCTTTTTAATCACTTTTGAAGAATTGAGAGAATAGATTTACTGATGAAATTTCCAGAGTCTTCTCCCACCGAAAGTCACCCCTGTGCTTCCTCCAAAATCTCCTCTAGCTTCCTTCCATTGATGAAGGCTGTCTGAGCTAGTTCCATTTTCCCAAAGCACCTCATCCAAACTCTTCTTCCAAATATTCATCCGCTGCCACTGCACATCCTAGTTCGTTTTTCAGTTTTCTTTCGCTACCACTGCATTTCTTCTCTGGAAACTCACGGATCTGTGGAATAGCACCAAGTCTTGAGCTATCATGTGGTATTCAGAGCCTGGTTCGAAGTGCACCAGTGAGCTAAGTGTTTCTTTTTAAATTCCACACTGTCATAATACTCTTTTGCTGTCTTTGAATCTGTTTCACTCTTTTATTCATTTTCTGGTGTTATTAGGTTCTGTTGGAGTCTGTTCTTGTGTGCTAGTTTTATTTTGATTGTGTCTCATCATTTTAATCGGTCCATTTGTGTTGTTTGAGTCCTTTTTATTTGAGCATCTTTTCCTGTAATGTTCAGTCATGTGTGTTTCCATTTCTGTCTTCAAATCTGGTTTAAAAACTGTGTGCTCTGCTATATCTGAACAAACTGAAGAAGCTGTCATTATCTGCACATTAAATGAGCCATGACAAACTCAGTGGGAGCTCAAGTGCATAATTTGTGACACCAATTCCAGTTTCAGAATTTTGAGCAGTAGAATAGTTTTGTGTGTCTATTTGAAAGAAATTGGTGAATTAGATCTGTGATTGAATGTCCAAACCGAGATAGTACTTGATGCACATCATATAAGCACTTAATTGCTTCTGCAAAAGGCTTAGTAGCATCATTGGAAAATTCACATTGCATCCAATCTGCAGTTGGCCGAACTGCAATGCTTTGCTTAGTCCAATTTTTTTAGAAATCCTATTTCAGTATTAGATCACTGCTGAACATCTTTGCAACCATTTCCAGCACTTTTAACAAGTTTTAAATGCTGTATATGGACACATTTCAATGTTTAAAGGTCGTTTGATTCAGTGCACTAAAATCTGGGTGGTTGAGTTATTCATTTTGCTGCATAAAAAGGGTTGAATGAGTCAAAATTTGTTATCATAAGTTCCTGCATCAAATTTCAGTATCGACACGTTTGATTTGATGAATTAAAATTGGTTATGCAAAGAAATTTTGTCTTGAAATAACCCTGCACAATTTTACTCTCTAAACCACCAGTTTTAGTCTTCTTTTTTTGGTGCAAGCTACATACTACAAAGTTATTTGTACAAACTGTTTTGGTGCAATCCAATAATCTAAACTTGTTAGCAAAAGCTTGGTCAAATGTATTCAATATTAAAAACAATATAACAGAAACAAATATTGCAAATTAAAAAGCTGATTGGCCAGTGCAAGTTGAATCTGCGAAATCTGGTGCACCAAACTGATTGTTCATTCAGACAATTCATCAAATAGTTTTGATCAATTTCTAATTGTCTCCGAATTTGATTCCATTGCAGCTTGTTTTGATTTCTTGCCTTATTAATATGCTCTAGAACTCTTCCTAGGTTCTTTTTGTTGTGCCTCCGTGCTTGCATCTCCTTTTTCTTGCTTTATTCTCAACCATTGGCTTTCTGGCCTACCACCTGTTTGATAAAAGGTGTTGTAGTGCAGTATTTTCCTGAGACAATTCTGTGCAGTTGCTTCATTTCCTTTTCTAATCTCCTGCTGATTTATAATCGGTTTGAGGTATAATTACATGGGATTGGGCTAGCCAGAGATCCTTCATCATTGGTAGCCTTCTAGGAAGTGGAGATTTGACGGAAACAGGAAGGCATGGTGACTACGGTGCTGCAGAATCTGACATGCTGGAAATGTATCTGCTGATACAGTAATAGCAATTTGCTTACTGCCAAGTAAAATCCTCCTAACCAGCAACTGTGAGCCTTGCGTGATTGCATCCAGAATCACTCAGTTTTATTTGAGAGAAGCCAAAGTTGCATTGTCAAACCGTTTCTCTTTTCTTTTTGTTGCAAAGTCTAATTGTATTAGCAAATTTTCTGTTTGTAAAGGGCCATTACGCATGTGATTGGACAGAACTCACAAGTGTTCTTCCATCATTTGCAAACTTTGTTTTAATTGTTCCATTTTAAAATTGGTAGACAGTGAGTGTGTCTTAGATCCAAAGTCTAAGCCTCACCTAGGAGACCTCATCTTTAATTTTCTTTTTACTTGCAAGTTTCACATAGGAAGTCTTAGAGTTCATCTTTAGAGTCTAAGGTTTCTTTCTTTGTGTTTGTTGGTGTCTCCATATATTTAGTGAATCTAGAAGTGATTTTGATTTAAAGATTTTTAGTAAGTAACTAAGGATATATTTGGCAAGGCAAGACTTGGTATTTAAGCAACCTATACGGTTCACCTCTCTTACCTGGAATATTATCCTCAAGTGAAAACTTTTATTCTTTATTTCAAGAAAACTTTTAAGTTCATAAAAATGTCTGGAAGACAATCCCCTAGAATTAGTGACACATCTAAAGATCAATTTTCATTCCAAACTCTAGTCAATCAACTCAATGAGATTGAAAGAAAAATAAGTCAAGAAAAAGTCCAAAGAGAGCTACACAGTCCCATGGTTGAAAATGAGTTGAAACTTTTGAGAGAAGAACAAGTCCAAAATAGGGAGAAAAGTTATAGTGGAGAGTCCCAATATGAACAAGAGGCCTTAAGAGTAGGAGAATATTATCATCAACCCTCTTCATCAAGAAGACACAGGAGGGAATTTGAAAATCCTCCTCCTCCTAAGGAAGTTAATGTGGTATTGCCTCATTTTCATGGAAAAGATAATGTTGAGGCTTACCTAGATTGGGAAATGAAGGTAGAGCAAATTTTTGCTTGCCATCAAGTAGGGGAAGAAAGAAAATTCTCTCTTGCTACCCTAAGTTTTCAAGGATATGCAATGTACTGGTGGACTGCTCTAGTCCAAGAGAGACTAAGACAGCGACTTCCTCCAATAAAATATTGGAATGAGCTTACAAATGCCCTTCGGAAAAGGCACATACCCTCCTACTACAAAAGAGAACTCATGGATAAGCTCCAAAGATTGCAACAAAAGTCTATGTCTGTTGAAGAATACAGACAAAAGATGGAGCTATACATGATGAGGGCAGGAATAACAGAGGGCGAGGAAACTACCTTGGCCAGATTTTTGAGTGGGTTGAATCTTGATATCAGGGATAGGGTTGAACTACTACCTTATAGAGATTTGAATGATCTTGTTCAAATGTGTATAAAGGTAGAACAACAAAATTTGAGAAAAGCTTCTGTTAAAAGATTTCAATCCCCATTTGAACAGAAGATTGTAAAAGAAAAAGAACCCCTCAAACCTCTTGCCAATATAGTTGAAAAACCCAAACAGGAATTCTCTTCACACACTCGCACTAGTGAGATCAAGTGTTTTAAATGTTTGGGTAGGGGTCACATAGCTGCTCAATGTCCTACCAAAAGAACAATCTTTTTAAGAGGTAGTGATATATATAGCAGTGAAAGTGAAACCCCTAGTGAAAGTGAGAATGAGCAAGAAAGAGATAATGAAGAGAAAGTATATCCTTGTGAGGGTCCACTTCTCATGGTAAGAAGGGTGCTTAATAGTCAACCAAGTCCAGAACACTTATCACAAAGAGAGAACATCTTTCACACAAGATGTCAAATTGAAGAAAAATATTGTTCTCTCATTATTGATAGTGGATCTTGCTGTAACTGTTGTAGCACAAGGTTGGTTGAAAAACTGAATCTTACTGTGATATCCCATCCAAAACCTTACAAGCTTCATTGGCTAAATCAAGATGGGGATATAACAGTCAAGAATCAAGTTAAATTGGCAATTTCCATAGGAAACTTCAAAGATGATGTTATTTGTGATGTAGTTCCTATGGAAGCTTGCCATGTACTATTGGGAAGACCATGGCAATTTGATAATGACACTACACACCATGGTCGCATCAATACCATAACTGTTCACAAAAATGATAAGAAATTTGTGCTTCATCCTCTGTCACCTACCCAGGTGGCCAAAGATCAAACACAAATGAAGCTCAACAAGGAGCAAGAAAAAGAAGAAATAGAGAGAAGAAAAAGAGAGCAAGAGGAAAGAAAAGAAGAAGAGAAAAGAGAACAAGAAAACCGAGAGCAAGAGCAAAGCGAAGAGAAAAGAAGAAAAGAAAGGAAAATAGAACCTCTGTCCACACTCCTTATAGAACCAAGCCTCTTAAGGGGAGGTTTTCTATCCTTTAATTTTCTTTCATCTATCCTTAAGTTTTCAAAATTCTACTTTTCTTTCCAAGAATTTGCCACTCAATCTTTAAAAATGTTATCACTTTCAACACCTGCAAAGTCACAACTTGGGTTATGGATATCTTTGTGGTTACCAATAACTCAAGATACAAATAAAATTTCAAATGAAAAAGGTTTCTTTGTTATATTAAAATTAAAAATTTCAAAATTAGGAAACCTTCTTCTACACATATTTTTTTATATATCTTATTTGGTCAAAGAAAACTAATTAGAGATATGTTTGATGCTTATTGCAGATGGATATTTGACCCAGGAGGAACTTTGATGGATCCTACAAAAAAAAAATAAGTCCTCACAAAGACAAACCAACAGATTTGAGGACAAATCCTTTCCAAGAGGGAGGGGATGATGACTTGGGCCCAAGCCCATCAAATAATTAAGGACAAATACTAGAAGCTAGCCAAGGAAAGCATAATTGAAAGCCATGAAGGTACAACCAGTGCAAGGTCTAGGAGTGCTTAGCCCATCTTCACTTTAAAGCACGTGTATATGGTGCTCATTCTAGATCTTTAGCATCCACCTTATGCTTGTACACGTGGCATTAGATCCACATTTGTAGGAATCTTTTAGCACCATTGATACCCAAAATAGGAGCTGAATTCCTTCTATAAATTCACTCCTAGATCTCCTTTGTAATCACTTTTGAAGAATTGAGAGAATAGATTTGCTGATGAAATTTCCAGCGTCTTCTCCCACCGAAAGTCACCCCTGTGCTTCCTCCAAAATCTCCTCTAGCTTCCTTCCATTGATGAAGGTTGTCTGAGCTAGTTCCATTTTCCCAAAGCACCTCATCCAAACTCTTCTTCCAAATATTCATTCGCTGCCACTGCACATCCTAGTTCGTTTTTCAGTTTTCTTTCGCTGCCACTGCATTTATTCTCTGGAAACTCACGGATCTGTGGAATAGCACCAAGTCTGGAGCTACCACACTTCCTCCACTTCGTCCACTTCCTCCACTTGCTCCACTTCATCAACTTCGTCCACTTCGTCAACGTCGTCCACTTCCTCTACTTCCTCCACTTCCTCCACTTCCTCCACTTCCTCCTCTTCCTCCACTTCCTCCTCTTCGTCCACTTCGTCAACTTCATCAACTTCGTCCACTTCGTGAACTTCGTCCACTTCGTCCATTTCCTCTACTTCGTCTTCGTCAACTTCGTACACTTCGTCCACTTCGTCCACTTCCTCAACTTCGTCCACTTCGTCCACTTCCTCCATTTCGTGAACTTCCTCCACTTCGTCAACTTCGTCCACTTCCTCCACTTCGTCCACGTTGTCCACCTCCTCCACTTCCGCCACTTACTCCACTTCTTCCACTACCTCCACTTCGTCCTCTTCGTCCACCTCCTCCACTTCCTCCACTTACTCCACTTCTTCAACTTCCTCCACTTCTTCCACTTCGTCCACTTCGTCGACTTCCTCCACTTCCTCCACTTCCTCAACTTGGTCCACTTCTTCCACCTTCTCCACTTCCTCAACTTCCTCCACTTCCTCCACTTCCTCCACTTCCTCCACTTCCTCCACTTCCTCCACTTCCTCCCCTTCGTCCACTTCCTCCACTTCGTCAACTTCCTCCACTTCCTCCACTTCCTCCACTTCGTCAACTTCGTCCACTTCGTCAACTTCGTCCACTTCGTCCAGTTCCTCCACTTCGTCAACTTCGTCCAGTTCCTCAACCTCGTCCACTTCGTACACTTGGTCCACTTCGTGCACTTCCTCCACTTCCTCCTCTTCCTCCACTTCCTCCTCTTCGTCCACTTCGTCCACTTCGTCAACTTCTTCAACTTCGTCCACTTCGTGAACTTCGTCCACTTCGTCCATTTCCTCTACTTCGTCAACTTCGTACACTTCGTCCACTTCCTCAACTTCGTCCACTTCCTCCATTTCGTGAACTTCCTCCACTTCGTCAACTTCGTCCACTTCCTACACTTCGTCCACGTTGTCCACCTCCTCCACTTCCTCCACTTACTCCACTTCTTACACTACCTCCACTTCGTCCTCTTCGTCCACCTCCTCCACTTCCTCCACTTACTCCACTTCTTCCACTTCCTCCACTTCTTCCACTTCGTCCACTTTGTCCACTTCGTCAACTTCGTCGACTTCCTCCACTTCCTCCACTTCCTCCACTTCCTCAACTTGGTCCACTTCTTCCACCTTCTCCACTTCCTCAACTTCCTCCACTTCCTCCAGTTCCTCCACTTCCTCCACTTCCTCCACTTCCTCCACTTCCTCCCCTTCGTCCACTTCCTCCACTTCGTCAACTTCCTCCACTTCCTCCACTTCCTCCACTTCGTCAACTTCGTCCACTTCGTCAACTTCGTCCACTTCGTCCACTTCGTCAACTTCGTCCACTTCGTCCACTTCCTCCACTTCGTCAACTTCGTCCAGTTCCTCAACCTCGTCCACTTCGTACACATGGTCCACTTCGTGCACTTCTTCCACTTCGTCCACTTCTTCCACTTCTTCAACTTGGTCCACTTAGTCAACTTCGTCCACCTCGTCCACTTCATCCACTTCGTCCACTTCGTCAACTTCCTCCACTTCGTCAACTTCCTCCGCTTCCTCCACTTCCTCCACTTCGTCAACTTCGTCCATTTCCTCCACTTCGTCCATTTCGTACACTTCGCCACTTCGTCCAGTTCTCCACTTCGTCCACTTCTTCCACTTCTTGAACTTGGTCCTCTTAGTCAACTTTCTACACATTTTCCACTTCTCCACTTCGTAAACTTCGTCCAATTCGTCCACTTCATCCACTTCGTCCACTACGTCCACTTCCTCCACTTCGTCAACTTCCTCCACTTCGTCAACTTCGTCCACTTCCTCCACTTCCTCCACTTCGTCCACATCCTCCACTTCCTCCACTTCCTCCATTTCGTCAATTCCTCCACTTCCTCAACATCGTCCACTTCCTTAACTTCGTCCACTTCGTCCACTTCGTCAACTTCATCGACGTCGTCAACTTGGTCCACTTCCTACACTTCGTCCCCTTCGTCTACTTCGTCCACTTCGTCAACTTCCTCCACTTCCTCCACGTCCTCCACTTGCTCCAGTTCGTCCACTTCCTCCACTTCCTCCACTTCCTCCACTTCGTCAAGTTCCTCCACTTCCTCCACTTCGTCAACTTCCTCCACTTCGTCCACTTCCTCCACTTCCTCCACTTCAACAACTTCTTCCACTTCGTCAACTTCCTCAACTTCCTCCCCTTCCTCCACTTCCTCCTCTTCGTCCACTTCCTCAACTTCGTCCACTTTGCCCACTTCCTCCACTTCCTCCACTTCCTCCACTTCCTCCACTTCGTTCACTTCCTCCACTTCCTCCACTTCCTAAACTCAGTCCACTTCGTCTACTTCGTCAACTTCGTCCACTTCGTCAACTTCCTTTACTTCCTCCACTTCCTCCTCTTCGTCCATTTCCTGTACTTCGTCCACTTCGTACACTTCGTCCACTTTGTCCACTTCGTCCACTTCCTCAACTTCGTCCACTTCCTCCACTTCGTGAATTTCCTCCACTTCGTCCACTTCCTCCACTTCGTCCACGTTGTCCACCTCCTTCACTTCCTCCACTTAGTCCACTTCTTCCACTTCCTCCACTTCGTCCTCTTCGTCCACCTCTTCCACTTCCTCCACTTACGCCACTTCTTCCACTTCCTCCACTTCCTCCATTTCTTCCACTTCTTCCACTTTGTCCACTTTGTCAACTTCGTCGACTTCCTCCACTTCGTCCACTTGCTCCACTTCCTCAACTTGGTCCACTTCTTCCACCTTCTCGACTTCCTCCACTTCCTTCACTTCGTCCACTTCCTCCACTTCCTCCACTTCCTCCACTTCCTCCACTTCGTCCACATCCTCTACTTCCTCAACTTCCTCCCCTTCGTCCACTTCGTCCACTTCGTCCACTTCGTGCACTTCGTCAACTTCCTCCACTTCCTCCACTTCCTCCACTTCCTCCTCTTCGTCAACTTCGTCAACTTCGTCCATTCGTCCACTTCCTCCACTTCGTCAACTTCGTCCAGTTCCTCAACCTCGTCTACTTCGTACACTTGGTCCACTTCGTGCACTTCTTCCACTTCGTTCACTTCTTCCACTTCTTCAACATGGTCGACTTAGTCAACTTCGTCCACTTCATCCACTTCGTCCACTTTGTCAACTTCCTCCACTTCGTCAACTTCCTCCACTTCCTCCACTTCGTCAACTTCATCCATTTCCTCCACTTCGTCCATTTCGTACACTTCGCCCCTTCTTCCACTTCGTCCACTTCTTCAACTTGGTCCTCTTAGTCAACTTTCTCCACTTTTTCCACTTCTCCACTTCGTAAACTTCGTCCACTTCATCCACTTCGTCCACTTCCACCACTTCGTCAACTTCCTCCACTTCCTCCACTTCCTCAACTTCCTCAACTTCCTCCACTTCCTCCACTTCGTCCACTTCCTCCACTTCGTCAACTTCCTCCACTTCGTCCACTTCCTCCACTTCGTCCACTTCCTCCATTTCGTCAATTCCTCCACTTCCTCAACTTCGTCTACTTCCTCAACTTCATCCACTTCGTCCACTTCGTACACTTCGTCAACTTCGTCCACGTCGTCAACTTGGTCCACTTCCTACACTTCGTCCCCTTCGTCAACTTCCTCCACTTCCTCCACTTCCTCCACGTCCTCCACTTGCTCCAGTTCCTCCACTTCCTCCACTTCCTCCACTTCCTCCACATCCTCCACTTCCTCCACTTCCTCCACTTCGTCAATTCCTCCACTTCCTCAACATCGTCCACTTCATAACTTCGTCCACTTCGTCCACTTCGTCAACTTCGTCGACGTCGTCAACTTCGTCCGCTTCCTACACTTCGTCCCCTTCGTCTACTTCGTCCACTTCGTCAACTTCCTCCACTTCCTCCACGTCCTCCACTTGCTCCAGTTCGTCCACTTCCTCCACTTCCTCCACTTCGTCAACTTCTTCCACTTCGTCAACTTCGTCAACTTCCTCCACTTCCTCCACTTCCTCCTCTTCGTCCACTTCCTCAACTTCGTCCACTTCGCCCACTTCCTCCACTTCCTCCACTTCCTCCACTTCCTCCACTTCGTTCACTTCCTCCACTTCCTCCACTTCCTAAACTCAGTCCACTTCGTCTACTTCGTCAACTTCGTCCACTTCGTCAACTTCCTTTACTTCCTCCACATCCTCCTCTTCGTCCATTTCCTGTACTTCGTCCACTTCGTACACTTCGTCCACTTCGTCCACTTCGTCCACTTCCTCAACTTCGTCCACTTCCTCCACTTCGTGAATTTCCTCCACTTCGTCCACTTCCTCCACTTCGTCCACGTTCGTCCAACTCCTTCACGTCCTCCACTTCGTCCACTTCTTCCACTTCCTCCACTTCGTTCTCTTCGTCCACCTCTTCCACTTCCTCCACTTACGCCACTTCTTCCACTTCCTCCATTTCCTCCACTTCTTCCACTTCTTCCACTTCGTCCACTTCGTCAACTTCGTCGACTTCCTCCACTTCGTCCACTTCCTCCACTTCCTCAACTTCGTCCACTTCTTCCACCTTCTCGACTTCCTCCACTTCGTCCACTTCGTCCACTTCCTCTACTTCCTCCAATTCCTCCCCTTCGTCCACTTCGGCCACTTCGTCCACTTCGTCAACTTCCTCCACTTCCTCCAC
>CM050924.1:18110575-18130144 GCA_027742785.1 Vigna reflexopilosa
GAAGTGGAGGAAGTGGATGAAGTGGAGGAAGTGGACGAAGTGGAGGAAGTGGTAAAAGTGGAAAAAGTGGAGAAGTGGAGGAAGTGGACGAAGCGGACGAAGTGAAGAAATCGGAGGAAGTGGAGGAAGTGGACAAAGTTCAAGAAGTGGAGGAAGTGGAGGAAGTGGAGGAAGTGGAAGAAGTTGACGAAGTGGAGGAAGTTGAGGAAGTGGACGAAGATGACGAAGTGGACGAAGTTGACAAAGTGGACGAGGTGGAGGAAGTGGAGGAAGTGGAGGAAGTGGAGGAAGTGGTGGAAGTGGAGGAAGTGGAGAAAGTTGAGGAAGTGGAAGAAGTTGACGAAGTGGACGAAGTTCAGGAAGTAGAGGAAGTGGAGGAAGTGGACGAAGTTCAGGAAGTGGAGGAAGTGGAGGAAGTGGAGGAAGTGGATGAAGTTGACGAAGTGGAATAACTTGACGAAGTGGATGAAGATGACATAGTGGACGAAGTGAAGGAAGTGGACGAAGTGGACGAAGTGGACGAAGTTGACGAAGTGGACGAAGTGGACGAAGTGGAGGAAGTGGAGGACGTGGACGAGGTTGACGAAGTGGACGAAGTGGACGAAGTGGCCGATGTAGAGGAAGTGGACGAAGTGAACGAAGTGGACGAAGTGGACGAAACGGACGAAGTGGAGGAAGTGGAGGAAGTGGAGGAAGTGCACGAAGTGGACGAAGTTGACGAAGTGGACGAAGTGGACAAAGTTCAGGAAGTGGAGGAACTGGAGGAAGTTGACGAAGTGGTCCAAGTGGACGAAGTGGAAGAAGTGAACCAAGTGGATGAAGTGGACGAAGTTGACGAAGAGGAGGAAGTTGAATAAGTGGAGGAAGTGGAGCAAGTGGAGGAAGTGAAGGAAGTGGACGAAGTGGACGAAGTTGACCAAGTTGACGAAGTTGACGAAGTGGACGAAGTGGACGAAGCGGACGAAGTTTACGAAGTGGAGGAAGTGGAGGAAGTGGAGGAAGTAGACGAAGTGGAGGAAGTGGAGGAAGTGGAGGAAGTGGAGGAAGTGAAGGAAGTGAAGGAAGTGGACGAAATGGAGGAAGTCGAGGAAGTGGAGGAAGTGGATGAAGTGGAGGAAGTGCACGAAGTTGACGAAATTGACGAATTGGGGAAAGTGGAGGAATTGGAGGATGTGGAGGAAGTTGACGAAGGGGAAGAAGTTGACGAAGCGGACGAAGTTGACGAATTTGACGAAGTTAACGAAGTGGACGAAGTGCACGAAGTTGACGAAGTGGAGGAAGTGGACGACGTGGAGGAAGTGGACGACGTTGACGAAGTGGACGAAGTTGACGAAATGGAGGAAGTGGAGGAAGTGGAGGAAGTGGATGAAGTGGAGGAAGTGGAGGAAGTGGACGAAGTGGAGGAAATGGCGGAAGTGGAAGAAGTGGACGAAGTGGAGGAGGTGGAGGAAGTGGAGGAAGTGGACGATGTGGAGGAAGTGGAGGAAGTGGACGAAGCGGACGAAGTGGAGAAACTGGAGGAAGTGGACGAAGTGGAGAAACTGGAGGAAGTGGACAAAGTTGACGAAGTGGACGAAGTTCAGGAAGTGGAGGAAGTGGAGGAAGTGGAGGAAGTCAACTAAGTGGATGAAGTGGACGAATTGGAAGAAGTTGACGAAGAGGAGGAAGTTGAATAAGTGGAGGAAGTGGAGCAAGTGGAGGAAGTGAAGGAAGTGGACGAAGTTGACCAAGTTGACGAAGTGGACGAAGTGGACGAAGCGGACGAAGTTGACGAAGTGGAGGAAGTGGAGAAAGTGGACGAAGTAGACGAAGTGGAGGAAGTGGAGGAAGTGGTGGAAGTGCACGAAGTTGACGAAATTGACGAAGTGGAGGAAGTGGAGGAAGTGGAGGAAGTGTACAAAGGGGAAGAAGTTGATGAAGTGGACGAAGTTGACGAAATTGACGAAGTTGACGAAGTGCACGAAGTTGACGAAGTGGAGGAAGTGGAGGAACTGGAGGAAGTGGAGGAAATTGACGAAGTGGAAGAAGTTCACAAATTGGACTAAGTTGACGAAGTGGAGGAAGTTGACGAAGTGGAGGAAGTGGATGAAGTGGAGGAAGAGGAGGAAGTGGAGGAACTGGAGGAAGTGGAGGAAGTGGAGGAAGTGGACGAAGGGGAGGAAGTGGAGGAAGTGGACGAAGTGGACGAAGTGGACGAATTTGAAGAAGTCGACGAAGTGGACAAAGATGACGAAGTGGACGAAGTTGACGAAGTGGAGGAAGTGGAGGAGGTGGACGAAGTGGAGGAAGTGGACGAAGTGGACGAAGTTGATCAAGATGACGAAGTTGACGAAGCGGATGAAGCGGACGAAGCGGACGAAGGTGACGAAGTGGAGGAAGTGGAGGAAGTGGAGGAAGTGGAGAAAGTGGAGGAAGTGGACGAAGTGGACGAAGTGGAGGAATGGAGGAAGTGGACGAAGTGGAGGAAGTGGAGGAAGTTGATGAAGTGGAGGAAGTGGAGGAAGTGGAGGAAGTGGAGGAAGTGGACGAGGTTGACGAAATTGACGAAGCGGAGGAAGTTGACGAAATGGAAGAAGTGGACGAAGTGGAGGAAATGGAATAAATGGAGGAAGTGGAGGAAGTGGACGAAGTGGACGAAGTTGATCAAGATGACGAAGTTGACGAAGCGGATGAAGCGGACGAAGCGGACGAAGGTGACGAAGTGGAGGAAGTGGAGGAAGTGGAGGAAGTGGAGAAAGTGGAGGAAGTGGACGAAGTGGACGAAGTGGAGGAATGGAGGAAGTGGACGAAGTGGAGGAAGTGGAGGAAGTTGATGAAGTGGAGGAAGTGGAGGAAGTGGAGGAAGTGGAGGAAGTGGACGAGGTTGACGAAATTGACGAAGCGGAGGAAGTTGACGAAATGGAAGAAGTGGACGAAGTGGAGGAAATGGAATAAATGGAGGAAGTGGAGGAAGTGGAGGAAATGACGGAAGTGAAGGAAGTGGACGAAGTGGACGAAGTTGATCAAGATGACGAAGTTGACGAAGCGGAGGAAGCGGACGAAGCGGACGAAGGTGACGAAGTGGAGGAAGTGGAGGAAGTGGAGAAAGTGGAGGAAGTGGAGGAAGTGGACGAAGTGGAGGAATGGAGGAAGTGGACGAAGTGGAGGAAGTGGAGGAAGTTGATGAAGTGGAGGAAGTGGAGGAAGTGGAGGAAGTGGAGGAAGTGGACGAGGTTGACGAAATTGACGAAGCGGAGGAAGTTGACGAAATGGAAGAAGTGGACGAAGTGGACGAAGTTGACGAAGTGGAGGAAGTGGAGGAAGTGGAGGAAGTGGAGGAAGTGGACGATGTGGACGAAGTTGACGAAGTGGAGGAAGTGGAGAAAGTGGAGGAAGTTGACGAAGTGGTCGAAGTGGACGAAGTGGACAAATTGTAAGAAGTGAACCAAGTGGATGAAGTGGACGAAGTGGACAAAGTTGACGAAGAGGAGTAAGTTCAATAAGTGGAGCAAGTGGAGCAAGTGGAGCAAGTGGAGGAAGTGAAGGAAGTGGACGAAGTGGACGAAGTTGACAAAGTTGACGAAGTGGACGAAGTGGACCAAGCGGACGAAGTTGACGAAGTGGAGGAAGTGGAGGAAGTGGACGATGTAGAGGAAGTGGAGGAAGTGGAAGAAGTGGACGAAGTGGAGGAAGTGGACGAAGTGGAGAAAGTGGAGGAAGTGGAGGAAGTGGACGAAGTGGATGAAGTGGAGGAAGTGGACGAAGTGGACGAAGAGGACGAAGTTGACGAAGTGGAGGAAGTTGACGAAGTGGAAGAAGTTGACGAAGTGGACGAAGTGGACGAAGTGGACGAAGTTGACGAAGTGGAGGAAGTGGAGGAAGTGGAGGAAGTTGACGAAGTGGTCGAAGTGGACGAAGTGGAAGAAGTGGAAGAAGTGAACCAAGTGGATGAAGTGGACGAAGTTGACGAAGAGGAGGAAGTTGAATAAGTGGAGGAAGTGGAGGAAGTGGAGGAAGTGGACGAAGTTGACCAAGTTAACGAAGTTGACAAAGTTGACGAAGTGGAGGAAGTGGACGAAGTGGACGAAGTGGAGGAAGTGGACGAAGTGGAGGAAGTGGACGAAGTGGAGGAAGCTGAGGAAGTGGAGGAAGTTGACGAAATGGAAGAAGTTGACGAAGTGGACGAAGTGCACGAAGTTGACGAAGTGGACGAAGTGCACGAGGTTGACGAAGTGGAGGAAGTGGAGGAAGTTGACGACGGGGACGAAGTGGACGAAGTTGACGAAGTGGAGGAAGTTGAACCAATAGGATGAAGTGGACGAAGTTGACGAAGAGGAGGAAATGGAATAAGTGGAGGAAGTGGAGGAAGTGGAGGAAATGACGGAAGTGAAGGAAGTGGACGAAGTTGACCAAGATGACGAAGTTGACGAAGTGGACGAAGGGGACGAAGGGGACGAAGCGGACGAAGCGGACGACGGTGACGAAGTGGAGGAAGTGGAGGAAGTGGACGAAGTGGAGGAAGTGGAGGAAGTTGATGAAGTGGAGGAAGTGCAGGAAGTGGAGGAAGTGGAGGACATGGAGGAAGTGGAGGAAGTGGACGAGGTTGACGAAATTGACGAAGTGGAGGAAGTTGACGAAATGGAAGAAGTTGACGAAGAGGACGAAGTGGACGAAGTGTACGAAGTTGACGAAGTGGAGGAAGTGGAGGAAGTTGACGAAGTGGACGATGTGGACGAAGTTGACGAAGTGGAGGAAGTGGAGGAAGTGAGGAAGTTGATGAAGTGGTCGAAGTGGACGAAGTGGACAAAGTGTAAGAAGTGAACCAAGTGGATGAAGTGGACGAAGTTGACGAAGAGGAGGAAGTTGAATAAGTGGAGCAAGTGGAGCAAGTGGAGCAATTGGAGGAAGTGAAGGAAGTGGACGAAGTTGACGAAGTTGACAAAGTTGACGAAGTGGAGGAAGTGGACGATGTGGACGAAGTGGACGAAGTTGACGAAGTGGAAGAAGTGGACGAAGTGGACGATGTGGAGGAAGTGGAAGAAGTGGAGGAAGTGGACGAAGTGGACGAAGTGGAGGTGGTGGACGAAGTGGACGAAGTGGAGAAAGTGGAGGAAGTGGACGAAGTGGAGGAAGTGGAGGAAGTGCAGGAAGTGGAGGAAGTGGACGAAGTTGACGAAGTGGAGGAAGTTGACGAAGTGGAAGAAGTTGACAAAGTGGACGAAGTGGATGAAGTGGAGGAAGTGGAGGAAGTTGACGAAGTGGACGAAGTTGACGAAGTGGAGGAAGTGGAGGAAGTGGAGGAAGTTGACGAAGTGGTCGAAGTGGACGAAGTGGACAAAGTGGAAGAAGTGAACCAAGTGGATGAAGCTGAGCAAGTGGAGGAAGTGAAGGAAGTGGACGAAGTGGACGAAGTTGACAAAGTTGACGAAGTTGACAAAATAGACGAAGTGGACGAAGTGCACGAAGTGGACGAAGTGGAGGAAGTGGAGGAAGTGGACGACGTGGAGGAAGTGGAGGAAGTGGAGGAAGTGGACGAAGTGGAGGAAGTGGAGGAAGTGGACGAAGTGCACGAAGCTGACGAAGTGGACGAAGTTCAGGAAGTTGAAGAAGTGGACGAAGTGCACGAAGAGGAGGAAGTGGAGGAAGTGGAGGAAGTGGAGGAAGTTGACGAAGTGGTCGAAGTGGACGAAGTGGAAGACGTGAACCAAGTGGATGAAGTAGACTAAGTGGACGAAGTTGACGACGAGGAGGAAGTGAAGGAAGTGGACGAAGTGGACGAAGTTGACCAAGTTGACGAAGTTGACCAAGTTGACGAAGTGGGGGAAGTGGAGGAAGTGGACAAAGTGGACGATGTGGAGGAAGTGGAGGAAGTGGAGGAAGTGGAGGAAGTGGATGAAGTGGACGAAGTGGACGAAGTGGACGAAGTGCAGGAAGTTGACGAAGGGGAGGAAGTTGACGAAGTGGACGAAGTGGAGGAAGTGGAGGAAGTTGACGAATTGGACGAAGTGGACTAAGTTGACGAAGTGGAGGAAGTGGAGGAAGTGGAGGAAGTTGACGATGTGGTCGAAGTGGGCGAAGTGGACGAAGAGAAGGAAGTTGAATAAGTGGAGGAAGTGGAGGAAGTGGAGCAAGTGGAGGAGGTGAAGGAAGTGAAGGAAGTTGACCAAGTTGACGAAGTGGACGAAGTAGACGAAGCGGATGAAGTTGACGAAGTTGACGAAGTGGAGGAAGTGGAGGAAGTGGACGATGTGGAGCAAGTGCAGGAAGTGGAGGAAGTGGAGGAAGTGGAGGAAGTGGAGGAAGTGGAGGAAGTGGACAAAGTTCAGGAAGGGAAAGAAGTGGACGAAGTGCTCGAAGTGGACGAAATGGACGAAGTGGAGGAAGTGGACGAAGTGGACGATGTGCAGGAAGTGGAGGAAGTGGAGGAAGTGGACGAAGCGGACGAAGTTGACGAAGTGGACGAAGTTCAGGAAGTGGAAGAAGTGGACGAAGTGCACGAAGTGGACGAAATGGACGAAGTGGAGGAAGTGGAGTAAGTGGAGGAAGTTGACGAAGTGGTCGAAGTGGACGAAGTGCACGAAGTGGACAAAGTGAACCAAGTGGATGAAGTGGACGAAGTGGACGAAGTGGAGGAAGTGGAGCAAGTGGAGCAAGTGAAGGAAGTGGACGAAGTTGACCAAGTTGACGAAGTTGACGAAGTGGACGAAGCGGACGAAGTTGACGAAGTGGAGGAAGTGGAGGAAGTGGATGAAGTGGACGAAGTAGACGAAGTGGAGGAAGTGGAGGAAGTGGACGAAATGGAGGAAATGGAGGAAGTGGATGAAGTGGACGAAGTGCACGAAGTTGACGAAATTGACGAAGTGGGAAAAGTGGAGGAAGTGGAGGAAGTTAACAAAGGGGAAGAAGTTGACGAAGTGGACGAAGTTCACGAAGTTGACGAAGTGGAGGAACTAGAGGAAGTGGAGGAAATTGACGAAGTGGAAGAAGTTGACGAAGTGGAAGATGTTGACGAAGTGGAGGAAGTGGAGGAAGTGGAGGAAGAGGAGGAAGTGGAGGATATGGAGGAAGTGGACGAAGTTAACGAAGTGGAGGAAGTGGAAGAAGTGGACGACGTTGAAAAAGGGGAGGAAGTTGACGAAGTGGAGGAAGTGGACGAAGTGCACGAAGTTGAGGAAGTGGACGAAGGGGACGAAGTTGACGAAGTGGAGGAAGTGGAGGAAGTCGAGGAAGTCGAGGAAGTGGAGCAAGTGAAGGAAGTGGACGAAGTGGAGGAAGTGGACGAAGAGGACGAAGTTGACGAAGTTGACGAAGTGGAGCAAGTGGAGCAAGTGGAGCAAGTGGAAGAAGTGTAGCAAGTGGAGAAAATGGAGGAAGTGGAGGAGGTGGAGGAAGTGGATGAAGTGGAGAAAGTGGAGGAAGTGGACAAAGTTGATGAGGTGGACGAAGTTCAGGAAGTGGACGAATTGGAAGAAGTCGACGAAGTGGACGAAGATGACGAAGTGGACGAAGTTGACGAAGTGGGGGAAGTGGAGGAAGTGGACGAAGTGGAGGAAGTTGACGAAGTGGACGAACATGACGAAGTTGACGAAGTGGACGAAGTGGAGGAAGTGGAGGAAGTTGACGAAGTGGAAGAAGTTGACGAAGTGGACAAAGTGGACGAAGTGAACCAATTGGATGAAGTGGACGAAGTTGACGAAGAGGAGGAAGTTGAATAAGTGGAGGAAGTGGAGGAAGTGGAGGAAGTGAAGGAAGTGAAGGAAGTGGACGAAGTGGACGAAGGGGACGAAGCGGACGAAGGTGACGAAGTGGAGGAAGTGGACGAAGTGGACGAAGTGGACAAAGTGCACGAACTGGATAAAGTGGAGTAAGTGGAGGAAGTCGAGGAAGTGATTTATGTGCTGCTTTCAATTGCCTTCTAGTTTTTTGCATTGAATATTTTAATTTACGTAGATGAGTTTTAGATTCCTTTATTGCATTTTCAATTTCCCCACTTGTTTTAGAAACCGTTCGGTCTCAATGTAGAACCGTTCAGTAATCTGTAGGACCGTTCGGTTTTCACGCGTTGTTCATTTATTTCAGTGTTTTCAATTATGTTTGGTTGTATTTAATTTCCATTTTTATTTAAGTTCATCCGCATTCACAAACTCTTCACCAACCCCCCTACTACGTGTTCAACCTATTGACTGAACCACATTTGGTCCTTGAGAAACGACCTAGGAGTCACTTCCTAGCACTGTACTGCATTCTTTTATGCACAACTTTTGTGGGAGGTGCGACCCTCTCATCAAAATGGCGCCGCTGCCAGGGACCAATGGTTCGGTCTTAGGTCTTTTTGTTGTGTTAGTGTGTGTTGTGTTTTGTCTTGTGTTGCGTGATGTGTTTTAGGATGTTTAGTTAGTCTTGTTTGGGTTTACTTCTTTTATCGATTTTTGTGTTTTTAGATTTTTATCATTTTTTGTATTTTGTGCATTTAGTTGTTGTTTCTGGAAGTTTCAAATTATGTAAATAATGGTTTTCCCCCATGTTATGTTTCTATATGTTTGGTTTAATCTTTGTTTGAAGTGGAAGTCCAGGTCTAAGACAGGTTTTGCGCTACAATAGAGGAGATGACAGATTCTCAAGACTGGATATATGATCTGATCAAGAGTCTTCCCAAATTCCATGGGTTGGCACATGAAGATCCATACAGGCACCTCAGGGAGTTTTGTTTGGTGTGTTTGTCGATGAGGCCTCCTGGTGTTTCAAAGGAGACAGTGTTGATGAAAGTGTTTCCAATGTCCCTTCAAGGTGCAGCAAGAGACTGGTTCCTATACCAGTATCCTTTTGATAGTTGGCAGGAAACACAACAGAGATTCCTCAACAAGTTCTTTCCAGCAGCAAAGGTAAGCAACATTAGGAGGGAGATCACTACCATTGAGCAATTTCAAGAAGAAAGCCTGGCAGATTATTGGGAGAGGTTTAACAGGCTCTGCACAGCCTGTCCAAACCACCAGATTTTAGAGCATTTGCTCTTGATTTACTTTTATGAAGGGCTCCTGGACAATGAAAGGATATTAGTGGATGTAGCTGCTGGTGGATCTTTGATGGACAGAACTCCAACAGAGGCAAAGAAGTTGCTCTGCAAGCTGGCGGGTCAAAATCCAAGTGAGGTAGTAAAGGAAAAACCTGAGCAGGTTTACTGTAAACTTGAAATCCCTACTCATGTATCTGAGGTTCAAGTAAATTTTAATGCTTTTGAATTGGTAAAACTTGAACCATTTAAGCCTGTTTTGGATTCTGATATTGATACACATGTGCACACTCATGTTGTGGATTCATTATTCCCTGTAGAGCACATTGACATGCCTGATGTTCACTATCCTTGCACTGACCTTGATTTAAATGATAGCCTTGAGGATGCAGTTGATGACTTGGAGATTGGTAAGAAACATTTCAGTGAGCAAAAACAGGTTTATTCTGAACTTGAGATTCCAAACAGTTTACCTGATTTGCTTATACATTCAAATGCCTGTGATTTGATGCACACTGATTCTATAGGATTCATGACTGATACTGATACAAATTTGATTGACCATTCTAAAATTTTTGATTCAGTATCAGCCATTGAACCCATTGGTCTAAAGGTTGTTTTGAATGGACATGATTACCGTGATGAAATTTTGAATGATAATAGCCTTGAACTGACCTTTGATTCTGTTGATGATGCATATATCAATATTGATTTTGAGGTGGAAACTGTGCAATCTGATAACTCTATAGAGTTAGGACTGGACTTTGTTCTGACACAGTTCTCTGAGAACTTTGAATGTGATTGTGAATCTGGTTCTTGCCCGATTTGTATTGAAATTGATTATGTGCTACAGACAGATTCTAAGCGTATAACAGATACTATTAATTGTGAGTTTTATGACCATGCTGCAGAATTAAATGAGAATGCAGGTGCTGACATTAAGGAAATCATGATTAATGAAGGAGAGTGTACTGCTACTTCTTTGACTGAGCCAGAGATCTCCATTCCGGTGTCACACACTGAACAACTGCCAGTGGAAGGAAAGCTACTGATGGAACAGTTTGCTGGGAAAAGAAAGACGAAACATCTCGTTGTGGATGATATGGCAGTACTGATGAAGTTGTTCCTCCTCAAAACTTGTTTGCTGAATCCTGTGGTGGAAGACATCTCCCTGATAGTCCAAAATTTGCAATTGCCACCATGACCAGGGGAGTTTTCTTTCTCTCTTCTCCCCCTTTCCCTACTTTTATTGCACTTGTCCATGATCTGTTGACTGTTTTGATTTCTGATCTTATGCTTATGACACATTGAGGACACTGTGTAGTTTAAGTGTGGTCTATTGGGGGAGATTCTGATTTTTCTTTGTTAATTTTTGTTTTCCGTGTTAAATTTTTTTTCTTTTCTAGGTTGTTTTTGTTTTGTTTTGTGTACAGTTTTACATGTTTCTCTTCATTTCTGGACTGTGTTAAAGTTGTAGACTCGTCTTTCACTTCACTTGATTGATACTTATTGGTTTGAAATCCCTTGCTTTTCTTTGCTTGGAAGATGATCATGATGTTTGAGAGTTGAATTGATTGTGACACAAATGCCCTGTGTGAGAATTTGAGCCACTTTGTGTTCTTCCTTGTGTGTGATATGTCTCTTGATTGCTTGCACATATGCCTTGGCTTGACTCTTGTTGATAATTCTTGATTGATATGCATGTTTGGAAGTGATAAAGGCAGTTTTGTTCTTGAGCCTCTCTAGCCAAATAAGCTTACCTTGTTTTGATCCTTTGATAACCCCTTTTGAGCCTATACTTTCCCCCATTTCTTTGTTTTGAAGCTCATACACTAGCCCTAAGTGAAAAACCATGATTACCTTAACCTTAGGGAATTTTGGAGCTTTGGAAGTGTTTTGGGAACAAGTGTGGTCTCCTTGGGGTTTCTGATGAATTGGTTGGTTGGTTCCTCTTCTTGTTTTATGTTTGTAAATATGTTGTGTATCTTGTCTCTTATAGTTGTGTCCTAAACAGAGAGGAAAGAAAAGAGATAGGATGAAAAAAATATAGAGAAAAAAAAATGAAAAAAAAAAGAAAAAAAATATTTTGTGAATAATGGAGTCAAGAAGAGGATTGAATTAGAGGTCTTGGGTGTGAGTTGACTGTGTTTACACTTGTTCCCCATTGCTCCTCTATTTCTTTTGGTTTGTAGCTTCTCATCCATATTTATCCTCCCTTGTCCTTGGCCCCATTTCACCCATAAAAGACCTTTTGATTTGAACATGCATATGTTTTGAGTGTTGATATTAGAGGTTTGCCAAGTCTGTTGTTGTTTGCTTTCTTGAGTGCATTGAGTTGAAATTCTTTACCTTATACACTTGAGAGAAACACTGATAGTGCATCTGTGAGTTTTTGTTGCTTTTGATTCACCTCTTGAGCTGATTGATCATTTTGCCATGTCTTGAATTGCTTGGATGATTTCATGAGTATCTGCTTTCTCTGATTGATTCTATGTTGGATATTGTCTACTTCCTTTCTTGGTCCAGATTCTTGGAGAACTGTGTAATTCTGTTTTTGTTCCTGTTTTGGAGTCTTTGTTGTCTGTCTGTCGACTCTGTGTCACCTCCCTGATGTTTGAGTAGTTCCCTGTTTTCGTCTTGGTTTTGCCCAGGAGTGCAAAAGACTAAGTGTGGTCTATTTTGATGAGTCGTTATTTCTTGAATTATATTTAGTTTATTGCACTTAAATAAACCAGGGAATTGTGTTTAATTGTTTGTTATTTCCCCGTTTTCCGAATTCTGCTTAATTTGGTCGGAAATTTGTAATTGTGCTAATTTGGGTTTTCTGAGCTGATTAAGTGCATTTTTGAAGTGCAGGAAAATTTTGGAAATACATTTTGGGACATCAGGAAGAATGCCGAATAAATTCAAGACTTTCCACACAGACAATTTTGAATTAATTAAATTGTAATTCAGTAGTTTAGAATTTTTGAATCAACTCTTATATTTTGGGTCAATTTTTGGTAAATTAGATTAGACCCAAAAAATTAGAAATGAGTGACTTGGACCTAGGGTTTTTCTTTTGTGTGGACCCCTCCCTATTAAAGGGAGGACACACGTCCTTAGAAAGGGCCCAGCCGCCACGCATTTTGGCACTTTTTTTACACTCTCGGTCTTGAGGTTTTTGGAGAAAGATGGTGCACGCTGTTACGGAGGAATGGAGAGCTGAAGGATAGCGTTTTTTTTTTGGGGGAAGCAGCAGAGGGGCACGCGAAGGAGAGGACTTCATTTATTTTTGGGTAGCACATGCACATGGAGGGTGTCTCGGCTTGGAGCTGGAACAGCCGCCACACTCATTCCGATTTTGCTCTTGAAAGCTGTTCTCAATGGGATGAATGAGGAGCTTACGTTTATTCCTTTTGTTGATTTTTCATTGCCTTTTTATTTTGGTGCTGTCACGTTCCTTTATATATGCCATAAATTGGAATTTTGCTTTGCTTGTGCACGCTGTTACATTGTTGTTCTCGCTGCTTTGAATTTATTTAACATCTTGCATTGTTTTTCTTTATTCCAACACATGAGGGGTTAGCTCCAAGGGTTTTACTTAGCTTTATTAGATTCAAGCAGCAAGTTGGAAGGCACACGTTGGCAATAATTTTTTTCTCGGAAGCATAAAAAGCTAATTCATTTCCTTTCCTATAAACCAAGCACACGTTGTTTCATTTCTTTTATTTGATTCAATTTCTTTTATTCACGCAGGAAGAAAAACTTTATATATATATATATATATATATATATATATATATATATATATATATATTGAAAGCATTTTCATTTTTTTTCGGAGAGGTGCTTCAATTGTCACGGGCTGCATCAATTGCAATTTTAATGTTCATCATAATGGAAGATGGATTTTATTACTTTACAACTTCATTTAACTTATGCGTTAGTGATTTATGTGCTGCTTTCAATTGCCTTCTAGTTTTTTGCATTGAATATTTTAATTTACGTAGATGAGTTTTAGATTCCTTTATTGCATTTTCAATTTCCCCACTTGTTTTAGAAACCGTTCAGTCTCAATGTAGAACCGTTCAGTAATTTGTAGGACCGTTCAGTTTTCACGCGTTGTTCATTTATTTCAGTGTTTTCAATTATGTTTGGTTGTATTTAATTTCCATTTTTATTTAAGTTCATCCGCATTCACAAACTCTTCACCAACCCCCCTACTACGTGTTCGACCAATTGACTGAACCACATTTGGTCCTTGAGAGACGACCTAGGAGTCACTTCCTAGAACTGTACTGCATTCTTTTATGCACAAATTTTGTGGGAGGTGCGACCCTCTCATCACCGACGTTGACGAAGTGGACGAAGTGGACGAAGTTCACGAAGTGGAGGAAGTGGAGGAAGTAGAGGAAGTGGAGGAAGTGGAGGAAGTGGAGGAAATGGAGGAAGTGGAGGAGGTGGAGGAAGTGGACGAAGTGGACGAAGTGGAGAAAGTGGAGGAACTGGACAAAGTTGACGAAGTGGACGAAGTAGACGAAATTCAGGAAGTGGAGGAAGTGGACGAAGTGGACGAATTGGAAGAAGTCGACGAAGTGGACGAAGATGACGAAGTGGACGAAGTTGACGAAGTGGAGGAAGTGGAGGAAGTGGACGAAGTGAAGGAAGTGGAGGAAGTTGACGAAGTGGACGAAGTGGAGGAAGTTGACGAAGTGGAAGAAGTTGCCGAAGTGAACGAAATGGACAAAGTGGACGAAGTGAACCAATTGGACGAAGTTGACGAAGAGGAGGAAGTTGAATAAGTGGAGGAAGTGGAGGAAGTGGACGAAGTGAAGGAAGTGGACGAAGTGGACGAAGTTGACCAAGTTGACGAAGTGGACGAAGTGGACGAAGCGGACGAAGGTGACGAAGTGGAGGAAGTGGACGAAGAGGACGAAGTGGAGGAAGTGGAGGAAGTCGAGGAAGTGAAGGAAGTCGAGGAAGTGGACGAAATGGAGGAAGTGGAAGAAGTGCAGGAAGTGGACGAAGTGGAGGAAGTGGACGAAGTTGATGAAATTGACGAAGTGTTGGAAGGTGACGTAATGGAAGAAGTTGACGAAGTGGACCAAGTTATCGAACTACACAAAGTGGACGAAGTGCACGAAGTTGACGAAGTGGACGAAGTGGAGGAACTCGAGGAACTGGAGGAAATTGACGAAGTGGAGGAAGTGGACGAAGTTGACGAAGTTGACGAAGTGGACGAAGTGGAGGAAGTGGAGGAAGTTGACGAAGTGGAAGAAGTTGACAAAGTGGACGAAGTGAACCAATTGGATGAAGTGGACGAAGTTGACGAAGAGGAGGAAGTTGAATAAGTGGAGGAAGTGGAGGAAGTGGAGGAAGTGAAGGAAGTGAAGGAAGTGGACGAAGCAGACGAAGGTGACGAAGTGGAGGAAGTGGACGAAGTGGACGAAGTGGACGAAGTGGATGAAGTGGAGGAAGTGGAGGAAGTCGAGGAAGTGAAGGAAGTAGACGAAGTGGACGAAATGGAGGAAGTGCCGGAAGTGGACGAAGTTGACGAAATTGACGAAGTGGAGGAAATTGACGAAATGGAAGAAGTTGACGAAGAGGACGAAGTGGACAAAGTTGAGGAAGTGGAGGAAGTGGAGGAAGTTGACGAAGTGGAAGAAATTGACGAAGTGGAGGAAGTTGAGGAAGTGGACGAAGTAGAGGAAATGAAGGAAGTGGACGAAGTGGAGGTAGTGGAGGAAGTGGAGGAAGTGGAGGAAGTGGACGACGTTGACGTAGTGGTCGAAGTTGACGAAGTGGACGAAGTGGAGGAAATGGAGGAAGTGGACGAAGTGGACAAACTGGAGGAAGTGGAGGAAATGGACGAAGTGGAGGAAGTAGACGAAGTGGAGGAAGTGGAGGAAGTGGACGAAGTTGACGAAGTGGACGAAGTTGACGAAGTTGACGAAGTGGACGAAGTTGACGAAGTTGACGAAGTGGACGAAGTTTAGGAAGTGGAAGAAGTGCACGAAGTGGAGGAAGAGGAGGAAGTGGAGGAAGTAGAGGAAGTGGACGAAGTTCAGGAAGTGGATGAAGTGGACGAAGTTGAGGAAGTGGAGGAAGTGGAAGAAGTGGTGAAAGTGGAGGAAGTTGACGAAGTGGACGAAGTGGACGAAGTGGTGGAAGTGGAGGAAGTCGAGGAAGTGGACGAAATGGAGGAAGTGGAGGAAGTGGACAAAGTAGAGGAAATGGAGGAAGTGAAGGAAGTGGACGACGTGGAGGAAATGGTGGAAGTGGACGAAGTGGAGGAAGTGGAGGAAGTCGAGGAAGTTAAGGAAGTGAAGGAAGTGGACGAAGTGGAGGAAATTGGACGAAGTTGACAAAGTGGAGGAAGTGGACGAAGTCGAGGAAGTGGAGGAAGTAGAGGAAGTTGATGAAATGGAAGAAGTAGAGGAAGTGGAGGAAGTGGAGGAAGTAGAGGAAGTGAAGCAAGTGCAGGAAGTGGACGAAGTGGACAAACTGGAGGAAGTGGAGGAAATGGACGAAGTTGACGAAGTGGAAGAAGTTGACGAAGTGGAAGAAGTTCACGAAGTAGGAGAAGTTCACGAAGTGGAGGAAATGGACGAAGTTCACGAAGAAAAAAGAAGTGGACGAAGTGGGCGAAGTGGACGAAGTGGACGAAGTTGACGAAGTGGAGGAAGTGGAAGAAGTGGAGTAAGTAGAGGAGGTGGACGAAGTGGAGGAAGTGGACGAAGTGGAAGAAGTGGAGGAAGTCGAGGAAGTGAAGGAAGTGGAGCAAGTCGGCGAATTGGACGAAGTAGAGGAAGTGGACGAAGTCGACGAAGTGGAGGAACTTGACGAAGTTGAACAAGTTGACGAAGTGTAGGAAGTGGAGGAATTGGACGAAATGGAGGAAATTGAGGAAGTGGACGAAGTTGAGGAAGTGGACGAAGTTCACGAAGTGGACCAAGTTGATGAAGTGGAGGAAGTGGAGGAAGTGGACGAAGTGGAGGAAGTGGACGAAGTTGACGAAGTGGACGAAGTTGACGAAGTGGACAAAGTGGATGAAGTGTACGAAGTGGACGAAGTTCACGAAGTGGACGAAGTAGGTGAATTTGACGAAATGGACGAAAATTACGAAGTGCAGAAATGGAGGAAGTGGACGAAGTTGACTAAGTGGACTAAGTTGAAGAAGTAGACGAAGTGGACGAAGTTGATGAAGTGGAGGAAGTGGACGAAGTGGAGGAACTGGAGGAGAAGTTGACGAAGTAGATGAAGTGGACTGAGTTTAGGAAGTGGACGAAGTAGACGAAGTGGACGAAGTGGACGAAGTGGACGAAGTGGACGAAGTAGAGGAAGTGGAGGAAGTGGAGGAAGTGGAGGAAGTGGAGGAAGTGGAGGAAGTGGAGGAAGTGGAGGAATTGGAGGAAGTCGAGGAAGTAGAGGAAGTCGAGGAAGTAGAGGAAGTCGAGGAAGTTGAGGAAGTGGAGGAAGTGGAGGAAGTGGAGGAAGTGAAGGAAGTGGACGACGTGGACATAGTGGAATAAGTTGACGACGTGGACGAAGTTGACGAAGTGGATGCAGTTGACGAAGTGTAGGAAGTGGAGGAAGTGCAGAAGGTGGAGGAAGGTGGGGAAGTGGACGACGTTGACGAAGTGGTCGAAGTTGACGAAGTGGTGGAAGTGGAGGAAGTGGAGGAAGTGGGGGAAGTGGACGAAATGAGGAAGTAGAGGAAGTGGACAAAGTAGAGGAAATGGAGGAAGTTAAGGAAGTGGACGACGTGGAGGAAATGGTGGAAGTGGACGAAGTGGACGAAGTGGAGGAAGTGGAGGAAGTGGAGGAAGTTAAGGAAGTGAAGGAAGTGGACGAAGTTGACGGAGTGGACGAAGTGGAGGAAGTTGGACGAAGTTAACGAAGTGGAGGAAGTGGAGGAAGTGGAGGAAGTTGACGAAGTGGACGAAGTGGACGAACTGGAGGAAATGGAGGAAGTGGAGGAAGTGGTGGAAGTGGAGGAAGTTGATGAAGTGGAAGAAGTTGACGAAGGGGAAGAAGTGGACGAAGTGGAAGAAGTTCACGAAGTGGAAGAAGTTCACCAAGTGGAGGAAATGGACGAAGTTCACGAAGTGGAAGAAGTGGACCAAGTGGGCGAAGTGGACGAAGTGGAGGAAGTGGAGGAAGTGGAAGAAGTGGAGTAAGTGGAGGAGGTGGACGAGGTGGAGGAAGTGGAGGAAGTGGAAGAAGTTGACGAAGTGGAGGAAGTGGAGGAAGTGAACGAACTGTAGGAAGTGGAGGAAGTGGACAAAGTGGAGGAAATGGACGAAGTTCATGAAGTGGAAGAAGTGGACGAAGTGGGTGAAGTGGGCGTAGTTGACGAAGTGGAGGAAGTGGAGGAAGTAGAAGAAGTGGAGGAACTGGAGGAGGTGGACGAAGTGGAGGAAGTGGAAGCAGTTGACGAAGTGGAGGAAGTGGAGTAAGTGGAGGAAGTGGACGAGGTGGACGAAGTGGACGAAGTTAAGGAAGTGGACGAAGTGGAAGAAGTTAACAAAGTGGACGAATTGGACGAACTGGACGACCTGGACGAAGTGGACAAAGTCGATGAAGTGGAGGAAGTATACGAAGTCAAGGAAGTGGACGAATTAGACGAAGTGGAAGAAGTTGACGAAGTTGACGAAGTGGAAAAAGTTGACGAAGTGGATGAAGTGGAGGAAGTGGAGGAAGTGTAGGAAGTGGAGGAAGCGGAGGAAGTGGACGAATTGGAGGAAGTGGAGGAATTGGACGAAGTGGACTAAGTGGAGGAAGGCGAGGAAGTGGAGGAAGTGGAGGAAGTGGATGACGTGGAGGAAGTGGAGGAAGTTGACGAAGTGGACGAAATTAACGAAGTTGAAGAGGTGGACGAAGTGGACGAAGACGAAGAACTAGAAGAAGTGGACGAAGTCGAGGAAGTGTACGAAGTCGACGAAGTGGAGGAACTTGACGAAGTTGAACAAGTTGACGAAGTGTAGGAAGTGGAGGAAGTGGACGAAGTGGAGGAAATTGAGGAAGTGGACGAAGTTGACCAAGTGGACGAAGTGGACGAAGTTGATGAAGTGGATGAAGTGGAGGAAGTGGAGGAAGTGGAGGACGTTGACGAAGTGGACGAAGTTCACGAAGTGGACGAAGTGGAGGAACTGTACGAAGTGTACGAAGTGGACGAAGTGGATGAAGTGGAAGAAGAGGATGAAGTGGAAGAAGTGTACAAAGTAGACGAAATGGAGGAAATGGATGAAGTTGACGAAGTGGACGAAGTGGACGAAGTGGAAGAAGTGTAGGAAGTCGAAGAAGTGAAGGAAGTGGAGGAAGTCAAAGAAGTGAAGGAAGTGGAGGAAGTGGACGAATTGGACGAAGTGGAGGAAGTGGAGGAAGTGGAGGAAGTTGAGGAAGTGGACGAAGTTGACGAAGTGGAGGAAGTGGAGGAAGTGGACATAGTGGACGAAGTGCACGAAGTTGACGAAGTTGACGAAGTGGATGAAGTTGACGAAGTCTAGGAAGTGGAGGAAGTGGAGGAAGTGGACAAAGTAGAGGAAATGGAGCAAGTGAAGGAAGTGGACGACGTGGAGGAAGTGGAGGAAATGGACGAAGTGGAGGAAGTGGAGGATGTAGAGGAAGTGGAGGAAGTGGAGGAAGTTAAGGAAGTGAAGGAAGTGGACGAAGTGGAGGAAGTGGACGAAGTGGAGGAAGTGAACGAAGTGGACGAAGTGGAGGAAGTGGAGGAAGTGGAGGAAGTAGAGGAAGTTGAGGAAGTTGACGAAGTGGAAGAAGTTGACGAAATTGACGAAGTGGACGAAGTTCAAGAAGTGGAGGAACAGGACGAAATGGACAAAGTGGACGAACTGGAGGAAGTAGAGGAAGTGGACGAAGTGGAGGAAGTTGATGAAGTGGAAGAAGTTGATGAAGTGGAAGAAGTGGACGAACTGGAAGAAGTTGACGAAGTGGAGGAAGTTGACAAAGTAGAGGAAGTGGGGGAAGTGGAGGAAGTGGAGGAAGTTGACGAAGTTGACGAAGTGGACGAAGTTGACGAAGTGGACGAAGTGGATGAAGTGTACGAATTGGAGGAAGTGGACGAAGTTGACGAGGTGCAGGAAGTGGAGGAAGTGGAGGAAGTGGGCGAAGTTGACGAAATGGACGAAGTGGAGGAAGTGGACGATGTTTACGAAGTGGAGAAGTGGAGGAAGTGGACGAAGTTGACTAAGTGGACGAAGTTGAAGAAGTGGAAGCAGTGGACGAAGTGGAAGAAGTCGACGCAGTGGACGAAGTGGACGAAGTGGAGGAAATGGTTAAAGTTGACGAAGTGGACGAAGTGGATGAAGTGGACGAAGTGGAAGAAGTTGAGGAAGTGGAGGAAGTGAAGGAAATGGAGGAAGTGGACGAATTAGACCAACTGGAGGAAGTGGACGAAGTGGACGAAGTTGACGAAGTGGAGGAAGTGAAGGAAGTGCACGAAGTGGAGGAAGTGGAGGAAGTTGTGGAAGTTGACGAAGTGGACGAAGTTGAAGAAGAAGACGAAGTTCAGGAAGTGGAGGAAGTGGAGGAAGTGGAGGAAGTGGAGGAAGTGGAGGAAGTAGAGGAAGTGGAGG
>CM050924.1:18130244-18150753 GCA_027742785.1 Vigna reflexopilosa
ACTTCGTCCACTTCGTCTCACTTCCTCCACTTCGTCAACTTCGTCCACTTCGTCCACTTCCTCCACTTCCTCCACTTCCTCCACTTCCTCCACTTCGTCCACTTCTCCACTTCTCCACTTCCTCCACTTCCTCCACTTCGTCACTTCGTCCACTTCCTCCACTTCCTCCACTTCCTCCACTTCGTCCACTTCGTCAACTTCGTCACTTCTTCCACTTCGTCCACTTCCTCCACTTCCTCACTTCCTTCACTTCCTCCACTTCCTCCACTTCCTCCACTTCCTCCACTTCGTCCACTTCGTCAACTTCCTCCACTTCGTCACTTCCTCCACTTCGTCCACTTCGTCAACTTCTTCCACTTCGTCCACTTCCTCCACTTCTTCCACTTCCTCCACTTCGTCCACTTCCTCCACTTCGTCCACTTCGTCCACTTCATCCACTTCGTCCACTTCCTTCCACTTCCTGAACTTCGTCCACTTCGTCAACTTCCTCCACTTCCTCCACTTCGTCAACTTCCTCCACTTCGTCCACTTCGTCCACTTCGTCCACTTCCTCCACTTCCTCCACTTCCTCCACTTCCTCTCACTTCGTCCACTTCGTCCACTTCGTCAACTTCCTCCACTTCGTCCACTTCCTCCACTTCGTCCACTTCCTCCACTTCTCCACTTCCTCCACTTCCTCCACTTCGTCCACTTCGTCAACTTCCTCCACTTCCTCCACTTCGTCCACTTCTTCCACTTCCTCCACTTCTTCAACTTCGTCCACTTCGTCCACTTCGTCCACTTCCTCCACTTCCTCCACTTCGTCCACTTCGTCCACTTCCTCCACTTCGTCACTTCTCCACTTCCTCCACTTCTCCACTTCGTCCACTTCCTCCACTTCGCTCCACTTCCTCCACTTCCTCCACTTCGTCCACTTCCTGCACTTCCTCCACTTCGTCAACTTCGTCCACTTCCTCCACTTCGTTCACTTCGTCCCCTTCCTCCTCCACTTCGTCCACTTCCTCCACTTTGTCTACTTCTCCATTTCCTCCACTTCGTCAACTTCGTCCCCATCGTCCACTTCCTCCACTTCTTTCACTTCCTCCACTTCGTCAACTTCGTCCACTTCGTCCACTTCCTCCGCTTCCTCCACTTCCTTCACTTCCTCCACTTATTCAACTTCCTCCTCTTCGTCGACTTCGTCCACTTCGTTCACTTCGTCCACTTCCTAATCTTCGTCAACTTCGTCCACTTTGTTAACTTCGTCGATTTCCTCCACTTCGACCACTTCATCCCCTTGTTCCACTTCATCCACTTCGTCCACTTCCTCCACTTCCTCCACCACCTCCACTTCCTCCACTTCCTTCACTTCCTCCACTTCGTCAACTTCCACCACTTCCGTCACTTCCTCCACTTCCTCCACTTCCTCCACTTCATCCACTTCCTCCACTTCGTCCACTTCCTCTACTTCCTCCACTTCGTGAACTTCGTCAACTTCGTCCACTTCCTCCACTTCCTGAACTTCGTCAACTTCGTCCACTTCGTCCACTTCGTCAACTTCGTCCATTTCCTCTACTTCGTCCACTTCCTCCACTTCGTCAACGTCGTCCACTTCCTCCACTTCGTGCCCTTCCTCCACCTCCTTGACTTCGTCCACTTCGTCGTCAACTTCATCCACTTCGTTAACTTCGTCCACTTCGTCCACTTCCTCACTTCCTCCACTTCCTCCACTTCGTCCACTTCCTCCACTTCCTCCACTTTTCACTTCGTCCACTTCCTCCACTTCCTCCACTTCCTCCACTTCGTCAGCGTCGTCCACTTCCTCCACTTCCTCCACTTCCTCCACTTCGTCAACTTCGTCACTCTTCCACTTCGTCAACTTCGTCCACTTCCTCCACTTCCTTCACTTCCTTCACTTCCTCCACTTCCTCCACTTCCTCCACTTCCTCCACTTCCCATTCGTCAACTTCCTCCACTTCGTCAACTTCCTCCACTTCCTCCACTTCCTTCACTTCCTTCACTTCCTCCACTTCCTCCACTTCCTCACTTCCTCCACTTCACCCAGTTCGTCAACTTCCTCGACTTCGTCAACTTCCTCCACTTCGTCCACTTCGTAAACTTCTTCCACTTCGTCAACTTCCTCCACTTCTTCCACTTCCTCCACTTCGTCCACTTCCTCCACATCGTCCATTTCGTCCACATCGTCCACTTTGTCCACTTCCTTCACTCCTGAACTTCGTCCACTTCGTCAACTTCCTCCACTTCCTCCACTTCGTCAACTTCCTCCACTTCGTGCACATCGTCCACTTCGTCAACTTCTTCCACTTCATCAACTTCCGCCACTTCGTCTATTTCGTCCACTTCGTCAACTTCCTCAACTTTACCACTTCCTCCACTTCTTCCACTTCCTCCACTTCCTTCACTTCCTCGACTTCCTCCACTTCTTCAACTTGGTCCACCTAGTCAACTTCGTTCACTTCCTCTACTTCATCCACTTCGTCACTTCTTCCACTTCGTCAACTTTCTCCTCTTCCTCCACTTTCTCAACTTCGTCCACTTCCTCGACTTGCTCTATTTCCTCCACTTCCTCCACTTCGTCCACTTCCTGCACTTCCTCCACTTCGTCAACTTCCTCCACTTCGTCAACTTCCTCCACTTCGTCCACTTTGTCCACTTCGTCAACTTCTTCCACTTCGTCAACTTGCTCCACTTCCTCCACTTCCTCCACTTCCTCCACTTCTCCACTTTCCACTTCTTCACTTCGTCCACTTCGTCCACTTCGTCCACTTCCTGCACTTCCTCCACTTCGTCAACTTCCTCCACTTCGTCCACTTTGTCCACTTCGTCAACTTCTTCCACTTCGTCAACTTCCTCCACTTCCTCCACTTCCTCCACTTCCTCCACTTCTCCACTTTCCACTTCGTCCATTTCGTCCACTTCGTCAACTTCCTCCATTTCCTGAACTTCGTCCACTTCGTCCACTTCGTCAACTTCCTCACTTCCTCCACTTCCTCCACTTCCTCCACTTCCTCCACTTCCTCCACTTCCTCACTTCCTCCACTTCCTCCACTTCCTCCACTTCCTCCACTTCCTCCACTTCGTCAACTTCCTCCACTTCTCCACTTCGTCCACTTCGTCCACTTCGTTCACTTCGTCAACTTCTTCAACTTCAACAACTTCCTCCACTTCCTCCACCTCCTCCACTTCCTCCACTTCCTCCACTTCGTCCATTTCGTCCACTTCGTCCATTTCCTGCACTTTCTGAACTTCGTCCACTTCGTCAACTTCGTCTACTTCGTCACTTCCTCCACTTCCTCCACTTCCTCCACTTTCTCCACTTCCTCCACTTCCTCCACTTCGTCATCGTCCACTTCCTCCACTTCGTCCACTTCGTCCACTTCCTCCACTTCCTCCACTTCCTCCACTTCGTCCAATTCGTCCACTTCCTCCACTTCCTTCACTTCCTCAACTTCCTCCACTTCTTCCACTTCGTCCACTTTGTCCACTTCGTCCACTTCGTCCACTTCCGTCAACTTCATCCATGTCCTCCACTTCGTCCACTTCCTCCACTTCGTCCACTTCGTCAACTACTTCCACTTCGTCCACTTCTTCCACTTCTCCACTTCATCCACTTCTCCACTTCCTCCACTTCGTCCACTTCGTCCACTTCGTCCACTTCGTCAACTTCGTCCACTTCGTCAACTTCGTCCACTTCGTCCACTTCGTCAACTTCTCCACTTCCTTCACTTCCTCCATTTCCTCCACTTCGTCCACTTCGTCCACTTCGTCCACTTCGTCCACTTCGTCAACTTCGTCTACTTCGTCCACTTCGTGCACTTCGTTCAACTTCGTCGACTTCCTCCACTTCGTGCACTTCCTCAACTTCGTCCACTTCGTGCAATTTGTCAACTTCGTCCACTTGCTCGACTTCCTCCACTTCTCCACTTCTTCACTTCCTCCACTTCCTCTACTTCGTCCTCTTCGTTCACATCCACTTCGTCCACTTCGTCCACTTCTCAACTTCGTCCACTTCCTCCACTTCCTCCACTTCCTCCACTTCGTCAACTTCGTCCACTTCGTCCACTTCCTCCACTTCGTCCACTTCGTCCACTTCCTCCACTTCGTCCACTTCGTCCACTTCTTCCACTTCTCCACTTCCTCGACTTCTCCACTTCGTCAACTTCGTCCACTTCGTCAACTTCGTCCACTTCCTCCACTTCCTCCACTTCCTCCACTTCGTCCACTTCGTCAACTTCGTCCACTTCTCCACTTCCTCCACTTCCTGCACTTCCTCCACTTCGTCAACTTCGTCCACTTCGTCCACTTCCTCCACTTCGTCCACTTCGTCCACTTCGTCCACTTCGTCCACTTCGTCCACTTCGTCCACTTCGTCAACTTCGTCCACTTCGTCAACTTCGTCCACTTCCTCCACTTCCTCCACTTCGTCCACTTCGTCCACTTCGTCCACTTCGTCCACTTCGTCAACTTCGTCCACTTCGTCCACTTCGTCCACTTCGTCAACTTCCTCCACTTCCTCCACTTCGTCCACTTCGTCCACTTCGTCCACTTCCTCCACTTCGTCCACTTCGCTCCACTTCGTCCACTTCGTCCACTTCGTCAACTTCGTCCACTTCGTCAACTTCCTCCACTTCCTCCACTTCGTCAACTTCCTCCACTTCCTCCACTTCGTCCACTTCGTCCACTTCTTCAACTTCGTCCACTTCGTCAACTTCGTCCACTTCGTCCACTTCCTCCACTTCGTCCACTTCGTCACTTCCTCCACTTCCTCCACTTCATCCACTTCGTCCACTTCGTCCACTTCGTCCACTTCGTCAACTTCGTCCACTTCCTCCACTTCCTCCACTTCCTCCACTTCGTCCACTTCCTCCACTTCCGTCCACTTCGCTCACTTCGTCCACTTCCTCCACTTCCTCCACTTCGTCAACTTCCTCCACTTCCTCCACTTCCTCCACTTCGTCCACTTCCTCCACTTCCTCCACTTCCTCCACTTCCTCCACTTCGTCAACTTCTTCCACTTCGTCAACTTCGTCCACTTCCTCCACTTCCTCCACTTCGTCCACTTCGTCCACTTCTCCACTTCGTCCACTTCCTCCACTTCCTCCACTTCGTCAACTTCTCCACTTCCTCCACTTCCTCCACTTCGTCCATTTCCTCCACTTCGTCAACTTCTTCCACTTCATCAACTTCCTCCACTTCCTCCACTTCGTCTATTTCTTCCACTTCGTCCACTTCCTCAACTTCCTGAACTTCGTCCACTTCGTCAACTTCCTCCACTTCATCAACTTCCTCCACTTCCTCCACTTCCTCTACTTTGTCAACTTTCTCCACTTCCTCCATTTCGTCCACTTCCTGCAGTTCCTCCACTTCCTCCAATTCGTCAACTTCGTCCACATCGTCCACTTCGTCAACTTCGTCCACTTCGTCAACTTCGTCCTCTTCGTCAACATCCTCCACTTCCTCCACTTTCTCCACTTCCTTCACTTTGTCCACTTCCTCCACTTCATCCACTTCCTCCACTTCCTCCACTTCGTCAACTTCCTCCACTTCCTCCACTTCCTCCGCTTCGTCAACATTCGTCCACTTCGTCTTCTTCGTCAACTTCCTCCACTTCGTCCACTTCGCCCACTTCGTCCACTTCGTTCATTTCGTCAACTTCTTCCACTTCGTCAACTTCCTCCACTTCGCCCATTTCCTCCACTTCGTCAACTTCCTCCACTACTTTCACTTCCTCCACTTCGTCCACTTCGTCCACTTCTTCCACTTCGTCCAGTTCGTCCACTTCGTCCACTTCGTCCACTTCGTCCACTTCGTCCACTTCGTCAACTTCGTCCACTTCGTCCACTTCGTCAACTTCCTCCACTTCCTCCACTTCCTGAACTCAGTCCATTTCGTCCTCTTCGTCCACTTCGTCAACTTCCTCCACTTCGTCAACTTCCTCCACTTCGTCACTTCCTCCACTCCACTTCCTCCACTTCCTCCACTTCCACACTTCGTCCACTTCGTCCACTTCGTCACTTTCTCCACTTCCTCCACTTCCTCCACTTTGTCCACTTCGTCCACGGCCAACTTCCTCCACTTCCTCCACTTCCTCCACTTCCTTTACTTCGTCCACTTCCTCCACTTCCTCCACTTCGTCCACTTCCTCCACTTTGTCCACTTCCTCCACTTCGTCAACTTCGTCAACTTCCTCCACTTCCTCCACTTCGTCAACTTCCTCCACTTCGTCAACTTGTTCCACTTCGTCAACTTCTTCCACTTCGTCCACTTCCTCCACTTCGTCCACATCGTCCATTTCGTCCACATCGTCCACTGCCTGAACCTCGTCCACTCCGTCCACTTCGTCAACTTCGTCCACTTCGTCCACTTCGTCAACGTTGTCCACTTCGTCCACTTCGTCTATTTCGTCCACTTCCTCCACTTCCTCCACTTCGTCCACTTCGTCAACTTTGTGCACTTCGTCCACTTCGTCTATTTCGTCCACTTCGTCCCCTTCCTCAACTTCCTCCACTTGGTCTAATTCGTCCACTTCCTCCACTTCCTCCACTTCCTCGACTTCCTCCACTTCGTCCACTTCGTCCACTTCATCCACTTCGTCCACTTCGTCAACTTTAACCATTTGCTCCACTTCGTCCACTGCGTCGACTTCTTCCACTTCGTCCACTGCTTCCACTTCTTCAACTTCGTCCACTTAGTCAACTTCATCCACTTCCTCCACATCCTCCACTTCTCCACTTCGTAAACTTCGTCCACTTCCTCCACTTCGTCCATTTCGTCAACTTCGCTCACTTCCTCCACTTCCTCCACTTCCCCCACTTCCTGCATTTCGTCCACTTCCTCCAATTCGTACACTTCATCCACTTCGTCCATTTCGTCAACTTCCTCCACTTCCTCCACTTCCTCCACTTCCTCTACTTTGTCAACTTCCTCCACTTTGTCAACTTCTTTCAGTTCGTCCACTTCTTCCACTTCGTCAACTTCTTCCACTTCATCAACTTCCTCCACTTCGTCAACTTCCTCCACTTCGTCCACTTCCTCTACTTCCTCCAGTTCGTCCACTTTGTCCATTTCGTCCTGTTCCTCCACTTCTTGAACTTCGTCCACTTCGTCAATTTCGTCAACCTCTTCCGCTTCGTCAACTTCCTCAACTTCCTCTACTTCCTCCACTTCTTCCACTTCCTCCACTTCGTCCACTTCCTCCACTTCGTCCACTTCCTTCCACTTCCTCCACTTCCTCCACTTCCTTAACTTCCTCCACTTCCTCTACATCCTCCACTTCCTCCACTTCGTCCATTTCCTCCATTTCCTCCACGTCGTCCACTTCCTTCACTTGCTCCATTTCCTCTACTTTGTCCACTTCCTCCACTTCCTCCATTTGGTCCACTTCCTTCAGTTCCTCCACTTCCACCACGTCGTCCACTTCGTCCACTTCGTCAACGTCGTCCACTTCCTCCACTTCCTCCACTTCCTAGACTTCGTCAACTTCATCCACTTCGTCAACTTCGTCCACTATGTCCACTTCCTCCACTTCCTCCACTTTCTTCACTTCCTCCACTTCCTCCACTTTGTCCACTTCCTCCACTTCCTCCACTTCCACCACTTCCTCCACTTCGTCAACTTCGTCCACTTCCTCAACTTCCTCCACTTCCTCCACTTCCTCCACTTCCTTCACTTCTTTGACTTCCTCCACTTCCTTCACTTCGTCGACTTCCTACACTTCTTCCACTTCGTCCACTTCGTCCCCTTCATCCTCTTCTTCCACTTCATCCACTTCGTCCAATTCGTACACTTCGTACAGTTCATCCACTTCGTCCACATTCGTGAACTTCGTCCACTTCGTCAACTTCCTCCACTTCCTCCACTTCCTCCACTTCCTCCACTTCATCAACTTCGTCCACTTCGTCCACTTCGTCAACTTCGTCCACTTCCTCAATTTCCTCCACTTCGTCCACTTCCTCCACTTCCTACACTTCGTCAACTTGTTCAACTTCGTCAAGTTCCTCCACTTCGTCGACTTCGTACACTTCCTCGACTTCGTCCACTTCGTCTAGTTCTTCGACTTCGTCCACTTCGTCCACTTCGTCCACTTCTTCAACTTCGTTAATTTCGTCCACTTCGTCAAGTTCCTCCAGTTCCTCCACTTCCTCCACGTCGTCCACTTCCTCCACTTCCTCCACTTCGTCCACTTCCTCCACTTCCTCCACTTAGTCCACTTCGTCCACTTCCTCCACTTCCTTCAATTCGTCCACTTCCTCCACGTCCTCCACTTCCTACACTTGCTCCACTTCCTTCACTTCCTCCACTTCGTCAACTTCTTCCACTTCGTCAACTTCTTCCACTTCGTCAAATTCGTCCACTTCCTTGACTTCGTCCACTTCCTCCACTTCATCGACTTTGTCCACTTCGTCCAGGTCGTCCAGTTCGTCCAATTCGTCCACTTTGTTAACTTCTTCCACTTCGTCCACTTCCTTAACTTCGTCCACTTCGTCCACCTCGTCCACTTCCTCCACTTACTCCACTTCTTCCACTTCCTCCACTTCGTCAACTGCTTCCACTTCGTCCACTTCCTTCACTTCGTCCACCTCCTCCAGTTCCTCCACTTCTCCTACTTCCTCCACTTCCTCCACTTCGTCAACTTCGCCCACTTCACCCACTTCTTCCACTTCGTGAACTTCGTCCATTTACTCGACTTTGTCCACTTCGCCCACTTCCTCCACTTCCTATAGTTCGTTCACTTCCTCCACTTCCTCCACTTCGTCAACTTCTTCCACTTCGTCCACTTCGTCAACTTCTTCCACTTCGTCAACTTCGTCCACTTCCTCCACTTCGTCCACTTCGTCAACTTTGTCCACTTCGTCCAGTTCGTCTACTTCCTCCACTTCCTTTACTTCCTCGACTTCGTTGGCTTCGTCCACTTCGTTCACTTCGTCCACCAGTCAACTTCATTCTTTCCTCCACTTCGTCCACTTTTTCGACTTCGTCCACTTCTTCCACTTCTTCAACTTGGTCCACCTACTCAACGTCGTTCACTTCCTCCACTTCTCCACTTCGTCAACCTCGTCCACTTCGTCGACTTCGTCCACTTCGTCCACTTCATCCACTTCGTCCACTTCCTCAACTTCGTCAACTTCCTCCACTTCCTCCACTTCGTCAACTTCGTCCACTTCCTCCATTTCCTCCACGTCGTACACTTCCTCCACTTCCTCTACTTTGTCAACTTTCTCCACTTCCTCCATTTCGTCCACTTCCTGCAGTTCCTCCACTTCCTCCAATTCGTCAACTTCGTCCACATCGTCCACTTCGTCAACTTCGTACACTTCCTCGACTTCGTCCACTTCGTCCACTTCGTCTAGTTCTTCGACTTCGTCCACTTCGTCCACTTCGTCAACTTCCTCCACTTCCTCCACTTCCTCCACGTCGTCCACTTCCTCCACTTCGTCCACTTCCTCGACTTCCTCCACTTCGTCCACTTTGTCCAATTCCTCCACTTCCTTCAATTCGTCCACTTCCTCCACTTCCTCCAGTTCCTACACTTCCTCCACTTCTTCCACTTCCTCCACTTCTTCCACTTCGTCAACTTCGTCAACTTCTTCCACTTCGTCAAATTCGTCCACTTCCTTGACTTCGTCCACTTCCTCCACTTCATCGACTTCTTCCACTTCGTCCAGTTCGTCCACTTCGTCCACTTTGTTAACTTCTTGCACTTCGTCCACTTCCTTAACTTCGTCCACCTCGTCCACTTCCTCCACTTACTCCACTTCTTCCACTTCCTCCACTTCGTCAACTGCTTCCACTTCCTTCACTTCGTCCACCTCCTCCACTTCCTCCACTTCTTCTACTTCCTCCACTTCCTCTACTTCGTCAACTTCGCCCACTTCACCCACTTCTTCCACTTCGTGAACTTCGTCCATTTCCTCCACTTGTCCACTTCGCCCACTTCCTCCACTTCCTACAGTTCGTTCACTTCCTCTACTTCCTCCACTTCGTCAACTTCTTCCACTTCGTCCACTTCGTCCACTTCGTCAACTTCTTCCACTTCGTCAATTCGTCCACTTCCTCCACTTCGTCCACTTCCTCCACTTCGTCAACTTCGTCCACTTCGTCCACTTCGTCCACTTCTTCCACTTCCTTCACTTCCTCGACTTCGTCGACTTCGTCCACTTCGTTCACTTCGTCCACCGTCACTTCATTCTTTCCTCCACTTCTTCAACTTGGTCCACCTACTCACGTCGTTCACTTCCTCCACTTCTCCACTTCATCAACTTCGTCCACTTCCTCACTTCCTCCACTTCGTCCACTTCGCCCACTTCCTCCACTTCGTCCACTTCATCTACTTCGTCCACTTCCTCAACTTCGTCAACTTCCTCCACTTCCTCCACTTCCTCACTTCGTCCACTTCCTCCATTTCCTCCACGTCGTACACTTCCTCCACTTCCTCCACTTCCTCTACTTTGTCAACGTTCTCCACTTCCTCCATTTCGTCCACTTCCTGCAGTTCCTCCACTTCCTCCACTTCGTCAACTTCGTCCACATCGTCCACTTCGTCAACTTCGTCCACTTCGTCAACTTCGTCCACTTCGTCAACTTCGTCCTCTTCGTCAACTTCCTGCACTTCCTCCACTTTCTCCACTTCCTTCACTTCGTCCACTTCCTCCACTTCATTCACTTCCTGCACTTCCTCCACTTCGTCAACTTCCTCCACTTCCTCCACTTCGTTTTCCTCCACTTCCTCCACTTCGTCAACTTCGTCCACTTCGTCTACTTCGTCAACTTCCTCCACTTCCTCCACTTCGTCCACTTCGTCCATTTCGTCAACTTCTTCCACTTCGTCAACTTCCTCCACTTCGCTCCACTTCCTCCACTTCGTCAATTTCCTCCACTACTTTCACTTCCTCCACTTCGTCCACTTCGTCCACTTCTTCCACTTCGTCCACTTCGTCAACTTTGTCCACTTCGTCCACTTCGTCCACTTCGTCACTTCGTCCACTTCGTCAACTTCGTCCACTTCGTCCACTTCCTCCACTTCCTTCACTTCCTCCACTTCCTCCACTTCCTCCACTTCCTCAGTTCCTCCACTTCTCCACTTCGTCAACTTCCTCCACTTCGTCCACTTCCTCCACTTCGTCCACTTCCTCCACTTCGTCCAATTCGTCAACTTATTCCACTTCGTCAACTTCCTCCACTTCCTCCACTTCCTGAACTCGCACACTTCGTCCACTTCGTCCACTTCTTCCACTTCGTCAACTTCTTCCACTTCGTCAACTTCCTCCACTTCGTCAACTTCCTCCACTTCGTCAACTTCCTCCACTCCACTTCCTTCACTTCCTCCACTTCTCACTACTTCGTCCACTTCGTTCACTTCGTCCACTTCGTCAACTTTCTCCACTTCCTTCACTTCCTCCACTTCGTCCACTTCCTTCACTTCGTCCACTTCCTCCACTTCGTCCACTTCTTCCACTTCTTCAACTTGGTCCACCTACTCAACTTCGTTCACTTCCTCCACTTCTCCACTTCGTCAACTTCGTCCACTTCCTCACTTCCTCCACTTCCTCCACTTCATCCACTTCGTCCACTTTCTCCACTTCGTCAACTTCCTCCACTTCCTCCACTTCCTCCACTTCGTCAACTTCGTCCACTTCCTCCATTTCCTCCACTTCGTACACTTCCTCCACTTCCTCCACTTCCTCTACTTTGTCAACTTCTCCACTTCCTCCATTTCGTCCCCTTCCTGCAGTTCCTCCACTTCCTCCAATTCGTCAACTTCGTCCACTTCGTCCACTTCGTCACTTCGTCCACTTCGTCCACTTCGTCCACTTCGTCAACTTCGTCCTCTTTGTCAACTTCCTCCACTTCCTCCACTTTCTCCACTTCCTTCACTTCGTCCACTTCGTCCACTTCGTCCACTTCGTCCACTTCCTCCACTTCGTCAACTTCTTCCATTTCGTCCACTTCCTCCACTTCGTTCTTCCTCCACTTCCTCCACTTCGTCAACTTCGTCCACTTCGTCCACTTCGTCCACTTCCTCCACTTCGTCCACTTCTCCACTTCGTCCACTTCGTCCACTTCGTCCACTTCGTCACTTCGTCCACTTCCTCAATTTCGTCCACTTCGTCCACTTCGTCAACTTCCTCCACTTCCTCCACTTCCTTCACTTCCTCCACTTCCTCCACTTCCTGCACTTCCTCCACTTCCTCCACTTCCTCCACTTCCTCCACTTCCTCCGCTTCCTCCACTTCGTCAACTTCGTCAACTTCTTCCACTTCGTCAACTTCGTCCACTTCCTTCACTTCGTCCACTTCCTCCACTTCATCGACTTTGTCCACTTCGCCCAGTCGTCCACTTCGTCAACTTCGTCCACTTCTCCACTTCGTCCACTTCGTCCACTTCCTCCACTTCGTCCACTTCGTCGACTTCGTCCACTTCATCAACTTCGTCAACTTCGTCAACTTCGTCCACTTCCTCCACTTCCTCGACTTCCTCCACTTCATCCACTTCCTCCACTTCCTCCACTTCGTCAACTTCCTCCACTTCGTCAACTTCCTCCACTTCGTCCACTTCGTCAACTTCTTCCACTTCGTCAACTTCCTTCACTTCCTCCACTTCCTCCACTTCCTCCACTTCGTCCACTTCGTCCACTTCGTCCACTTCGTCCACTTCCTCCACTGCCTGAACTTCGTCCACTCCGTCCACTTCGTCAACTTCGTCCACTTCGTCAACTTTCTCCACTTCGTCCACTTC
The DNA here is from genome assembly GCA_027742785.1 of Vigna reflexopilosa. Taxonomy (NCBI): domain Eukaryota; kingdom Viridiplantae; phylum Streptophyta; class Magnoliopsida; order Fabales; family Fabaceae; genus Vigna; species Vigna reflexopilosa. Next base: position 18,142,980 of record CM050924.1, read on the forward strand.
GTCTATTTCGTCCACTTCCTCCACTTCGTCCACTTCCTCCACTTCGTCCACTTCGTCCACTTCGTCCACTTTGTCCACTTCGTCCACTTCGTCTATTTCGTCCACTTCGTCCCTTCGTCAACTTCTTCCACTTCGTCCACTTCTCAACTTCCTCCACTTCTCCACTTCGTCAACTTCCTCCACTTCCTCCACTTCCTTCACTTCCTCCACTTCCTCCACTTCCTCCACTTCCTCCACTTCCTGCACTTCCTCCACTTCCTGAACTTCGTCTCTTCGTCAACTTCGTCCACTTCGTCAACTTCCGTCAACTTCCTCCACTTCCTCCACTTCGTCCACTTCCTCCACTTCCTCCACTTCGTCCACTTCGTCCACTTCCTCCACTTGTCTAATTCGTCCACTTCCTCCACTTCCTTCACTTCCTCGACTTCCTCCACTTCTTCCACTTCGTCCACTTCATCCACTTCGTCCACTTCGTCCACTTCGTCCACTTCGTCCACTTCCTCCACTTCGTCCACTTCGTCCACTGCGTCGACTTCTTCCACTTCGTCCACTTCGTCCACTTCTCACTTCTTCCACTTCGTCCACTTCAGTCCACTTCGTCCACTTCGTCCACTTCCTCCACTTCTCCACTTCGTAAACTTCGTCCACTTCCTCTACTTCGTCCATTTCGTCAACTTCGCTCACTTCCTCCACTTCCTCCACTTCCTGCATTTCGTCCACTTCCTCCAATTCGTACACTTCATCCACTTCGTCCACTTCGTCAACTTCCTCCACTTCCTCCACTTCCTCTACTTTCTCAACTTCCTCCACTTCGTCAACTTCTTCCAGTTCGTCCACTTCTTCCACTTCGTCAACTTCTTCCACTTCATCAACTTCCTCCACTTCGTCCACTTCCTCTACTTCCTCCAGTTCGTCCACTTTGTCCATTTCGTCCTGTTCCTCCACTTCTTGAACTTCGTCCACTTCGTCAATTTCGTCAACTTCTTCCGCTTCGTCAACTTCCTCCACTTCCTCGACTTCCTCCACTTCGTCCACTTCGTCCACTTCGTCCACTTCCTCCACTTCCTCCACTTCGTCCACTTCCTCCACTTCCTCCACTTCGTCAACTTCTTCCACTTCGTCAACTTCGTCCACTTCCTCCACTTCGTCAACTTCGTCCACTTCCTTCACTTCGTCCATTTCCTCCACTTCATCACTTCGTCCACTTCGTCCACTTCGTCCACTTCGTCCACTTCGTCCACTTCGTCAACTTCTTCCACTTCGTCCACTTCCTCCACTTCGTCCACTTCGTCCACTTCCTCCACTTCCTCCACTTCTTCCACTTCCTCCACTTCGTCAACTTCTTCCACTTCGTCCACTTCCTCCACTTCGTCCACTTCCTCCACTTCCTCCACTTCTCTCACTTCCTCCACTTCCTCCACTTCGTCAACTTCGTCCACTTCCTCCACTTCTTCCACTTCGTCAACTTCGTCCACTTCCTCCACTTCGTCCACTTCGTCCACTTCCTCCACTTCCTCCACTTCGTCCACTTCCTCCACTTCCTCCACTTCGTCAACTTCTCCACTTCGTCCACTTCGTCCACTTCTTCCACTTCGTCAACTTCGTCCACTTCCTCCACTTCGTCCACTTCTTCCACTTCGTCCACTTCGTCCACTTCGTCCACTTCGTCCACTTCCTCCACTTCCTTCACTTCCTCGACTTCGTCCACTTCTTCCACTTCGTCCACTTCGTCCACTTCATTCACTTTCCTCCACTTCGTCAACTTCGTCCACTACTCACTCGTCCACTTCCTCCACTTCTCCACTTCGTACACTTCGTCCACTTCCTCGACTTCCTCCACTTCGTCCACTTCGTCCACTTTCTCCACTTCGTCCACTTCGTCCACTTCGTCCACTTCCTCACTTCGTCAACTTCCTCCACTTCGTCCACTTCGTCCACTTCGTCAACTTCCTCCATTTCCTCCACTTCGTCCACTTCGTCCACTTCCTCCACTTCCTCTACTTCGTCCACTTCTCCACTTCCTCCACTTCGTCCACTTCCTCCACTTCCTCCACTTCCTCCACTTCGTCCACTTCGTGCACTTCGTCCACTTCGTCAACTTCGTCCACTTCGTCAACTTCGTCCACTTCGTCAACTTCCTCCACTTCCTCCACTTCGTCCACTTCGTCAACTTCCTCTACTTCCTCAATTTCCTCCACTTCGTCCACTTCCTCCACTTCCTACACTTCGTCAACGTGTTCAACTTCGTCAAGTTCCTCCACTTCGTCGACTTCGTCCACTTCCTCCACTTCGTCCAATTCGTCCACTTGCTCCACTTCCTTCACGTCCTCGACTTCCTCCACTTCTTCCACTTCGTCCTCTTCGTCAACTTCATCCATTTCCTCCACTTCGTCCACTTCGTACACTTCGTCCTCTTCGTCCACTTCTTACACTTGGTCCACTTGGTCAACTTCGTCCACTTCCTCCACTTCCCCACTTCGTAAACTTCGTCCACTTCGTCTACTTCCTCGACTTCCTCCACGTCGTCCACTTCGTCCACTTCCTCCACTTCCTCCACTTCGTCCACTTCGTCCACTTCGTCCACTTCGCCAACTTCCTCCACTTCGTCCACTTCGTCAAATTGTTCCACTTCGTCAACTTCCTTCACTTCCTCCACTTCCTCCACTTCCTCCACTTCGTCCACATCGTCCATTTCGTCCACATCGTCCACTTCGTCCACTTCCTCCACTGCCTGAACTTCGTCCACTCCGTCCACTTCGTCAACTTCGTCCACTTCGTCAACTTTGTCAACTTCGTCCACTTCGTCTATTTCGTCCACTTCCTCCACTTCCTCCACTTCCTCCACTTCCTCCACTTCGTCCATTACGTCCACTTTGTCCACTTCGTCCACTTCGTCTATTTCGTCCACTTCGTCCCCTTCGTCAACTTCTTCCACTTCTTCCACTTTGTCAACTTCCTCCACTTCCTCCACTTCGTCAACTTCTTCAACTTCGTCATCTTCAACCACTTCGTCAACTTCCTCCACTTCCTTCCACTTCCTCCACTTCCTCCACTTCCTCCACTTCCTCCACTGCCTGCACTTCCTCCACTTCCTGAACTTCGTCTTCTTCGTCAACTTCGTCTTCTTCGTCAACTTCGTCCACTTCGTCAACTTCCGCAACTTCCTCCACTTCCTCCACTTCGTCAACTTCGTCCACTTCCTCAACTTCGTCCACTTCCTCCACTTCCTCCACTTGGTCTAATTCGTCCACTTCCTCCACTTCCTTCACTTCCTCGACTTCCTCCACTTCTTCCACTTCGTCCACTTCATCCACTTCGTCCACTTCGTCAACTTTAACCATTTCCTCCACTTCGTCCACTGCGTCGACTTCTTCCACTTCGTCCACTGCTTCCACTTCTTCAACTTCGTCCACTTAGTCAACTATGTCCACTTCGTCCACTTCCTCCACTTCTCGACTTCGTAAACTTCGTCCACTTCCTCTACTTCGTCCATTTCGTCAACTTCGCTCACTTCCTCCACTTCCTCCACTTCCTGCATTTCGTCCACTTCCTCCAATTCGTACACTTCATCCACTTCGTCCACTTCGTCAACTTCCTCCACTTCCTCAACTTCCTCCACTTCCTCCACTTCCCCCACTTCCTCTACTTTGTCAACTTCCTCCACTTCGTCAACTTCTTCCAGTTCGTCCACTTCTTCCACTTCGTCAACTTCTTCCACTTCATCAACTTCCTCCACTTCGTCCACTTCCTCTACTTCCTCCAGTTCGTCCACTTTGTCCATTTCGTCCTGTTCCTCCACTTCTTGAACTTCGTCCACTTCGTCAATTTCGTCAACTTCTTCCGGTTCGTCAACTTCCTCAACTTCCTCTACTTCCTCCACTTCCTCCACTTCCTCCACTTCATCCACTTCGTCCACTTCCTCCACTTCGTCCACTTCGTCCACTTCCTCCACTTCGTCCACTTCCTTCACTTCCTCAACTTCCTCCACTTCCTCCACTTCCTTAACTTCCTCCACTTCCTCTACATCCTCCACTTCGTCCACTTTGTCCACTTCCTCCACTTCGTCCACTTCCTTCACTTCCTAAACTTCCTCCACTTCCTCCACTTCCTTAACTTCCTCCACTTCCTCTACATCCTCCACTTCCTCCACTTCGTCGATTTCCTCCATTTCCTCCACGTCGTCCACTTCCTTCACTTGCTCCATTTTCTCTACTTTGTCCACTTCCTCCACTTCCGCCATTTGGTCCACTTCCTTCGGTTCCTCCACTTCCACCACGTCGTCCACTTCGTCAACTTCGTCAACGTCGTCCACTTCCCCCACTTCCTCCACTTCCTCCACTTCCTAGACTTCGTCAACTTCATCCACTTCGTCAACTTCGTCAACTTCGTCCACTATGTCCACTTGTCCACTTCCTCCACTTTCTCCACTTCCTCCACTTCCTTCACTTCCTCAACTTCCTCCACTTTCTCCACTTCCTCCACTTCCTCCACTTCCTCCACTTCGTCAGCTTCGTCCACTTCCTCCACTTCCTCCACTTCCTCCACTTCGTCCAATTCGTCCACTTCCTCCACTTCCTTCACTTCTTTGACTTCCTCCACTTCTTTCACTTCTTCGACTTCCTACACTTCTTCCACTTCGTCCACTTCGTCCACTTCGTCAACTTCATCCATTTCCTCCATTTCGTCCACTTCGTACACTTCTTCCACTTCATCCTCTTCTTCCACTTCGTCCACTTCGTACACTTCGTACACTTCGTCCACTTCGTGAACTTCGTCCACTTCGTCAACTTCCTCCACTTCCTCCACTTCATACTCTTCGTCCACTTCGTCAACTTCGTCCATGTCCTCAATTTCCTCTACTTCGTCCACTTCCTCCACTTCCTACACTTCGTCAACTTGTTCAACTTCGTCAAGTTCCTCCACTTCGTCCACTTCGTACACTTCCTCGACTTCGTCCACTTCGTCCACTTCGTCTAGTTCTTCGACTTCGTCCACTTCGTCCACCTCTTAAACTTCGTTAATTTCGTCCACTTCGTCAACTTCCTCCACTTCCTCCACTTCCTCCACGTCGTCCACTTCCTCCACTTCCTCGCCTTCCTCCACTTAGTCCACTTCGTCCAATTCCTCCACTTCCTCCACTTCGTCCACTTCGTCCACTTCGTCAACTTCCTCTACTTCCTCAATTTCCTCCACTTCGTCCACTTCCTCCACTTCCTACACTTCGTCAACGTGTTCAACTTCGTCAAGTTCCTCCACTTCGTCGACTTCGTCCACTTCCTCCACTTCGTCCAATTCGTCCACTTGCTCCACTTCCTTCACGTCCTCGACTTCCTCCACTTCTTCCACTTCGTCCTCTTCGTCAACTTCATCCATTTCCTCCACTTCGTCCACTTCGTACACTTCGTCCTCTTCGTCCACTTCTTACACTTGGTCCACTTGGTCAACTTCGTCCACTTCCTCCACTTCCCCACTTCGTAAACTTCGTCCACTTCGTCTACTTCCTCGACTTCCTCCACGTCGTCCACTTCGTCCACTTCCTCCACTTCCTCCACTTCCTCCACTTCGTCCACTTCCTCCACTTCGTCAACTTCCTCCACTTCGCCAACTTCCTCCACTTCCTCCACTTCGCCAACTTCCTCCACTTCGTCCACTTCGTCAAATTGTTCCACTTCGTCAACTTCCTTCACTTCCTCCACTTCCTCCACTTCCTCCACTTCGTCCACATCGTCCATTTCGTCCACATCGTCCACTTCGTCCACTTCCTCCACTGCCTGAACTTCGTCCACTCCGTCCACTTCGTCAACTTCGTCCACTTCGTCAACTTTGTCAACTTCGTCCACTTCGTCTATTTCGTCCACTTCCTCCACTTCCTCCACTTCCTCCACTTCCTCCACTTCGTCCACTACGTCCACTTTGTCCACTTCGTCCACTTCGTCTATTTCGTCCACTTCGTCCCCTTCGTCAACTTCTTCCACTTCTTCCACTTTGTCAACTTCCTCCACTTCCTCCACTTCGTCAACTTCTTCAACTTCGTCATCTTCAACCACTTCGTCAACTTCCTCCACTTCCTCCACTTCCTCCACTTCCTCCACTTCCTCCACTTCCTCCACTTCCTGCACTTCCTCCACTTCCTGCACTTCGTCCTTCCTCAACTTCGTCTTCTTCGTCAACTTCGTCCACTTCGTCAACTTCCGCAACTTCCTCCACTTCCTCCACTTCGTCAACTTCGTCCACTTCCTCAACTTCGTCCACTTCTCCACTTCCTCCACTTCCTCCACTTGGTCTAATTCGTCCACTTCCTCCACTTCCTTCACTTCCTCGACTTCCTCCACTTCTTCCACTTCGTCCACTTCATCCACTTCGTCCACTTCGTCAACTTTAACCATTTCCTCCACTTCGTCCACTGCGTCGACTTCTTCCACTTCGTCCACTGCTTCCACTTCTTCAACTTCGTCCACTTAGTCAACTATGTCCACTTCGTCCACTTCCTCCACTTCTCGACTTCGTAAACTTCGTCCACTTCCTCTACTTCGTCCATTTCGTCAACTTCGCTCACTTCCTCCACTTCCTCCACTTCCTGCATTTCGTCCACTTCCTCCAATTCGTACACTTCATCCACTTCGTCCACTTCGTCAACTTCCTCCACTTCCTCAACTTCCTCCACTTCCTCCACTTCCCCCACTTCCTCTACTTTGTCAACTTCCTCCACTTCGTCAACTTCTTCCAGTTCGTCCACTTCTTCCACTTCGTCAACTTCTTCCACTTCATCAACTTCCTCCACTTCGTCCACTTCCTCTACTTCCTCCAGTTCGTCCACTTTGTCCATTTCGTCCTGTTCCTCCACTTCTTGAACTTCGTCCACTTCGTCAATTTCGTCAACTTCTTCCGTTCGTCAACTTCCTCAACTTCCTCTACTTCCTCCACTTCCTCCACTTCCTCCACTTCATCCACTTCGTCCACTTCCTCCACTTCGTCCACTTCGTCCACTTCCTCCACTTCGTCCACTTCCTTCACTTCCTCAACTTCCTCCACTTCCTCCACTTCCTTAACTTCCTCCACTTCCTCTACATCCTCCACTTCGTCCACTTTGTCCACTTCCTCCACTTCGTCCACTTCCTTCACTTCCTAAACTTCCTCCACTTCCTCCACTTCCTCCACTTCCTCCACTTCCTCTACATCCTCCACTTCCTCCACTTCGTCGATTTCCTCCATTTCCTCCACGTCGTCCACTTCCTTCACTTGCTCCATTTTCTCTACTTTGTCCACTTCCTCCACTTCCGCCATTTGGTCCACTTCCTTCGGTTCCTCCACTTCCACCACGTCGTCCACTTCGTCAACTTCGTCAACGTCGTCCACTTCCCCCACTTCCTCCACTTCCTCCACTTCCTAGACTTCGTCAACTTCATCCACTTCGTCAACTTCGTCAACTTCGTCCACTATGTCCACTTCCTCCACTTCCTCCACTTTCTCCACTTCCTCCACTTCCTTCACTTCCTCACTTCCTCCACTTCCTCCACTTCCTCCACTTCCTCCACTTCCTCCACTTCGTCAGCTTCGTCCACTTCCTCAACTTCCTCCACTTCCTCCACTTCCTCCACTTCGTCCAATTCGTCCACTTCCTCCACTTCCTTCACTTCTTTGACTTCCTCCACTTCTTTCACTTCTTCGACTTCCTACACTTCTTCCACTTCGTCCACTTCGTCCACTTCGTCAACTTCATCCATTTCCTCCATTTCGTCCACTTCGTACACTTCTTCCACTTCATCCTCTTCTT
>CM050924.1:18150853-18171354 GCA_027742785.1 Vigna reflexopilosa
AAAGTGGAGGAAGTTCAGGAAGTAGAGGAAGTGGACGAAGTGGAGGAAGTTGACGAAGTGGAAGAAGTTGGAGAAGTGGACGAAGATGACGAAGTGGACGAAGTTGACGAAGTGGACGAAGTTGAGGAAGTGGAGGAAGTGGAGGAAGTGGAGGAAGTGGACGACGAAGTGGACGAAGTGGACGAAGTGACGAAGTTGACGAAGTGGAGGAAGTGGAGAAAGTGGACGAAGTTGACGAAGTGGACGAAGTTGAAGAAGTGGAGGAAGTGGACGAAGTGGAGGAAGTGGACGAAGTGGACGAAGTGGAGGAAGTTGACGAAGTGGAAGAAGTGGACGAAGTGGAAGAAGTTGACGAAGTGGACGAAGTAGACGAAGTGGACGAAGTGGACGAAGTGGACGAAGTGGACGAAGTGGACGAAGTGGACGAAGTGGACGAAGTGGCCGAAGTTAAGGAAGTGGAGGAAGTTGACAAAGTGCAGGAAGTGGAGGAAGCGGAGGAAGTGGACGAAGTTGAGGAACTGGAGGAAGTGAAGGAACTGGAGGAATTGGGGGAAGTGGACGAAGTGGAGGTAGTGGACGAAGTGGACAAAGTGGAGAAAGTGGACGATGTTGACGAAGTTCAGGAAGTGGAGGGAGTAGACGAAGTGGACGAAGTTGGCGAAGTGTAGGATGTGGACGAAGCGGAGGAAGTGGAGGAAGTGGAGGAAGTGAGGAAGTGGAGGAAGTGGAGGAAGTGATGGAAGTGGAGGAAGTTGACGAAGTGGAGGAAAGGGACGAAGTTTACGAAGTGGAGAAGTGGACGAACTGGACGAAGTGGAGGAAGTGGAGGAAGTAGAGGAAGTGGACGAAGTGGAGGAAGTTGACGAAATGGAGGAAGTTGACGAAGTGGAGGAAGTGGAGGAAGTGGAGGAAGTGGACGAAGTGGAGGAAGTGGACGAAGTGGAGGAAGTGGAGGAACTGGAGGAAGTGGAGGAAGTGGGGGAAGTGGAGGAAGTGGAGGAAGTCGAGGAAGTGGACGACATTGACGAAGTGGACGAAGTGGACGATGTGGAGGAAGTGGACGAAGTTGAGGAAGTGGACGAAGTTCACGAAGTGGACGAAGTGGACGAACTGGAGGAAGTGGAGGAAGTAGAGGAAGTGGAGGAAGTTGACGAAATGGAGGAAGTTGACGAAGTGGAGGAAGTGGAGGAAGTGGAGGAAGTTGAGGAAGTGGAGGAAGTGGACGAAGTGGAGGAAGTTCACGAAGTTGACGAAATGGACGAAGTGGACAAAGTGATCGAAGTTGACGAAGTGGAGGAAGTGGAGGAAGTGGAGGAAGTGAAGGAAATGCAGGAAGTGGAGGAAGTGGACGAAGTGGAGGAAGTTGACGAAGTTGACGATGTTGACGAAATGGACGAAGTGGACGAAGTTGACGAAGTGGAGGAAGTAGAGGAAGTGGACGAAGTGGACGAAGTTGACGAAGTGGATGAAGTGAGAGGAAGTGGAGGAAGTGGACGAAGTGGACGAAGTGGACATAGTGGAGAAAGTGGAGGAAGTTCAGGAAGTGGACAAAGTGGAGGAAGTTGACGAAATGGAGGAAATTGACGAAGTGGAAGAAGTTGGAGAAGTGGACGAAGATGACGAAGTGGACGAAGTGGACGAAGTTGAGGAAGTGGACGAAGTTGAGGAAGTGGAGGAAGTGGAGGAAGTTGACGAACTTGACGAACTTGACGAAGTGGACGAAGTGGACAAAGTGATCGAAGTTGACGAAGTGGAGGAAGTGGAGGAAGTGGAGGAAGTGGAGGAAATGGAGGAAGTGGAGGAAGTGGAGGAAGTGGACGAAGGGGAGGAAGTTGACGATGTTGACGAAATGGACGAAGTGGACAAAGTTGACGAAGTGGACGAAGTTGACGAAGTGGAGGAAGTGGACGAAGTGGACGAAGTGGAGGAAGTGGATGAAGTGGACGAAGTGGACGAAATGGCCGAAGTTAAGGAAGTGGAGGAAGTTGACAAAGTGCAGGAAGTGGGGGAAGCGGAGGAAGTGGACGAAGTTGAGGAACTGGAGGAAGTGAAGGAACTGGAGGAATTGGGGAAGTGGACGAAGTGGAGGTAGTGGACGAAGTGGACAAAGTGGAGAAAGTGGACGATGTTGACGAAGTTCAGGAAGTGGAGGGAGTAGACGAAGTGGACGAAGTTGGCGAAGTGTAGAATGTGGACGAAGCGGAGGAAGTGGAGGAAGTGGAGGAAGTGAAGGAAGTGGAGGAAGTGGAGGAAGTGATGGAAGTGGAGGAAGTTGACGAAGTGGAGGAAAGGGACGAAGTTTACGAAGTGGAGAAGTGGACGAAGTGACGAAGTTGACGAAGTGGACGAAGTGGAAGAATGGGAGTAAGTGGAGAAAGTGGAGGAGGTGGATGAAGTTGGCGAAGTGGAGGAAGTGGAGGAAGTGAAGGAAGTGGAGGAAGTGGAGGAAGTGAGGAAGAGGAGGAATTGGACGAAGTGGACGAAGTGGACGAAGTAGAGGAAGTGGACGAAGTGGGCGAAGTGGAGCGAAGTGGACGAAGTGGACGAAGTTGGCGAAGTGTAGGATGTGGACGAAGCGGAGGAAGTGGAGGAAGTGGAGGAAGTGAAGGAAGTGGAGGAAGTGGAGGAAGTGAGGAAGTGGAGGAAGTTGACGAAGTGGAGGAAAGGGACGAAGTTGACGAAGTGGAGAAGTGGACGAAGTGACCGAAGTTGACGAAGTGGACGAAGTGGACGAAGTGGACGAAGTGGAGGAAGTGGAGAAGTGGAGGAAGTGGATGAAGTTGGCGAAGTGGAGGAAGTGGAGGAAGTGATGGAAGAGGAGGAATTGACGAAGTGGACGAAGTGGACGAAGTGAGGAAGTGGACGAAGTGGGCGAAGTGGGCGAAGTGGACGAAGTGAACGAAGTGGAAGAAGTGTAGTAAGTGGAGGAAGTGGAGGAGGTGGACGAAGTGGCCGAAGTGGCGAAGTTGACAAAGTGGACGAAGTGGACGAAGTGGACGAAGTGGAAGAATGGGAGAACTGGAGAAAGTGGAGGAGGTGGACGAAGTTGGACGAAGTGGAGGAAGTGGACGAAGTGGACGAAGTGAGAAGTGGACGAAGTGAGGAAGTGGAGGAAGTGAGGAAGTTGAGGAATTGACGAAGTTGACGAAGTGGACGAAGTGGAGGAAGTGGACGAAGTGGGCGAAGTGGACGAAGTGGACGGAGTGGACGAAGTTGACGAAGTGGACGAAGTGGACGAAGTGGAGAAGTGAGAAGTGGACGAAGTGGAGGAAGTGGAGGAAGTGGACGAAGTGGACGAAGTGAGAAGTGGACGAAGTGGACGAAGTGGACGAAGTGGACGAAGTGGAGAAGTGAGAAGTGAGGAAGTGGAGGAGGTGGACGAAGTGGACGAAGTTGACGAAGTGGAGGCAGTGGAGGAAGTGGAAAAGTGGAGGAAGTGGAGGAAGTGGACGACGTTGACGAAGTGGAGGAAGTGGATGAAGTTGAGGAAGTTGACGATGGGAGGAAGTGGATGAAGTGGAGGAAGTGATAGAAGTGGAGAAAGTGGAGGAAGTTGACGAAGTGGACGAACGTTGACGAAGTGGACGAAGTGGACGAACTGGAGAAAGTTGAGGCAGTGGAGGAAGTGGACGAAGTTGAGGAAGTCGACGAAGTGGATGAAGTGGACGAAGTGGAAGAAGTGGACGAAGTTGAGGAAGTGGACTAAGTTGACGAAGTGGACGAAGTTCACGAAGTGGACCAAGTTGAAGAAGTGGACGAAGTGGAAGAAGTGGACGAAGTGGACGAAGTGTACGAAGTGGACGAAGTGGAGAAAGTGGAGGAAGTGGACGAAGTTGACGAAGTGGATGAAGTGGAGGAAGTGGAGGAAGTACATGACGTGACGAAGTGGACGAAGTTGACGAAATGGACGAAGTGGAGGAAGTGGAGGAAGTGGAGGAAGTGGAGGAAGTGTAAAAAGTGGACGAAGTGGACGAAATGGACGGAGTGGACGAAGTGGACGAAGTTGACGAAGTGCACGAAGTGGACGAAGTGGACGAAGTGGACGAAGTGGACGAAGTGAAGGAAGTGGAGGAAGTAGAGGAAGTGGAGGAAGTGGACGAAGTGGAGGAAGTTGAGGAAGTGGACGACGTGGAGGAATAGGAGGAATTGGACGAAGTGGATGAAGTTGACGAAGTGGACGAAGTGGACGAAGTTGGCGAGGTGAGAAAGTGGAGGAAGTTGACGAAGTGACGAAGTAGACGAAGTGGAAGAATGGGAGTAAGTGGAGAAAGTGGAGAAGGTGGACGAAGTGGCGAAGTGGAGGAAGTGGAGGAAGTGGAGGAAGTGGAGGAAGTGGAGGAAGTGGAGGAAGTGAAGGAAGTGGAGGAAGTGGAGGAAGTGATGGAAGTGGAGGAAGTTGACGAAGTGGACGAAGTGGAGGAGGTGGAGTAAGTGGAGGAAGTGAAGGAAGTGGAGGAAGTGGAGGAACTGAAAGAAGTGGAGGAAGTGGAGGAAGTTGAGGAAGTGGACGGCGTGGAGGAATAGGAGGAAGTGGACGAAGTGGATGAAGTTGACGAAGTGGACGAAGTTGACGAGGTTGAGGAAGTGGAGGAAGTGGAGGAAGTGGACGAAGTGGAAGAATGGGAGTAAGTGGAGAAAGTGGAGGAGGTGGACGAAGTGGCCGAAGTTGACGAAGTGGACGAAGTGGATGAAGTGGACGAAGTGGACGAACAGGAAGAATGGAGTAAGTGGAGAAAATGGAGGAGGTGGACGAAGTTGGCGAAGTGGAGGAAGTGGAGGAATTGGAGGGAGTGAGGAAGTGGAGGAAGTGGAGGAAGTGATGCAAGTGGAGGAAGTGGACGAAGTGAGCGAAGTGGACGAAGTTGAAGAGGTGGAGTAAGTGGAGGAAGTGGAGGAGGTGGACGAAGTGGCCGAAGTTGACGAAGTGGACGAAGTGGATGAAGTGGACGAAGTGGACGAACAGGAAGAATGGGAGTAAGTGGAGAAAATGGAGGAGGTGTACGAAGTTGGCGAAGTGGAGGAAGTGGACAAAGTGGAGGAAGTGGAGGAAGTGGAGGAATTGGAGGAAGTGGACGAAGTGAAGGAAGTGGAGGAAGTGGAGGAAGTGATGGAAGTGGAGGAATTTGACGAAGTGGACGAAGTGGACGAAGTTGACGAAGTGGAGGAAGTGGACGAAGTGGGCGAAGTGGACGAAGTCGACGAAGTGGACGAAGTCGACGAAGTGGACGAAGTGGAAGAAGTGGAGTAAGTGGAGGAAGTGGAGGAGGTGGACGAAGTGGCCGAATTTGACGAAGTGGACGAAGTGGAGGAAGTGGATGAAGTGGACGAAGTGACGAAGTGGAAGAAGTGGAGTAAGTGGTGGAAGTGGAGGAGGTGGACGAAGTGGACGAAGTTGACGATGTGGAGGCAGTGGAGGAAGGGGAAAAAGTGGAGGAAGTGGAGGAGGTGGACGACGTTTACGAAGTGGAGGAAGTGGACGAAGTTGACGAAATGGAGGATGTTGACGAAGGGGAGGAAGTGGATGAAGTGGACGATGTGGAGGAAGTGGACGAAGTGGAGGAAGTGGAGGGAGTGAAGCAAATGAAGGAAGTGGAGGAAGTGGACGAAGTGGAGGAATTTGACGAAGTGGACGAACTTGACGAAGTGGAGGAAGTGGTGAAAATGGACGAAGTGGAGAAAGTTGAGGCAGTGGACGAAGTGGAGGAAGTGGAGGTAGTGGAGGAAGTGGAGGAAGTGGAGGAAGTTTAGGAAGTGGACGAACTGGTTGAAGTGGACGAAGTGGAAGCAGTGGACGAAGTTGAGGAAGTGGACTAAGTTTACGAAGTGGACAAGTGGACGAAGTGGACAAAGTTCACTAAATGGACCAAGTTGAAGAAGTGGACGAAGAGGAAGAAGTGGACGAAGTGGACCAAGTGTACGAAGTGGACGAACTTGACGAAGTGGAGGAAGTGGACGCAGTGGACGAAGTTGACGAAGTGGATGAAGTGGAGGAAGTGGAGGAAATAGATGATGTTGACGAAGTGGACGAAGTTGACGAAATGGCGGAAGTGCAGGAAGTGGAGGAAGTGGACGAAGTGGAGGAAGTGGAGGCAGTGGACGAAGTGTACAGAGTGGACGAAGTGGACGAAGTGCACGAAGTGGACGAAGTGGAGGAAATGGACGAACTTGACGAAGTGGACGAAGTGGATGAAGTGGAGGAAGTGGAGGAAGTGGAGGAAGTAGAGGAAGTGGAGGAAGTGAAGGAAGTGGAGGAAGTGGAGGAAGTGGAGGAAGTGGACGAAGTGGAGAAAGTTGAGGTAGTGGACGAAGTGGAGGAAGTGGAGGTAGTGGAGGAAGTGGAGGAAGTGGAGGAAGTTTAGGAAGTGGACGAACTGGATGAAGTGGACGAAGTGGAAGAAGTGGACGAAGTTGAGGAAGTGGACTAAGTTTACGAAGTGGAGAAGTGGAGGAAGTGGAAGAAGTTCACTAAATGGACCCAGTTGAAGAAGTGGACGAAGTGGAAGAAGTGGACGAAGTGGACCAAGTGTACGAAGTGGAGGAAGTGGACGAAGTTGACGAAGTGGATGAAGTGGAGGGAGTGGAGGAAGTGGAGGAAGTAGATGACGTTGACGAAGTGTACGAATTGACGAAATGGACGAAGTGGAGGAAGTGGAGGAAGTGGAGGCAGTGGACGAAGTGTACAAAGTGGACGAAGTGGACGAAGTGGAGGAAATGGATGAAGTTGACGAAGTGGACGAAGTGGACGAAGTGGAGGAAGTGGAGGAAGTGAAGGAAGTGGAGGAAGTGGAGGAAGTGGAGGAAGTTGAGGAAGTGGACGAAGTGGACGAAGTTGACGAGGTTGAGGAAGTGGAGGAAGTGGAGGAAGTTGACGTAGTGGACAAAGTTGACGAAGTGGACGAAGTGGAGGAAGTGGAGTAAGTGGACGAAGTGGACGAAGTGGAGGAAGTGGACGAAGTGGACGAAGTTTACGAAGTGGAGAAATGGTGGAAGTGGACGAAGTTGACTAAGTGGACCAAGTTGAAGAAGTGGAAGAAGTGGACGAAATGGAAGAAGTGGACGAAGTGGAGGAAATGGGCGAAGTTGACGAAGTGGAGGAAGTGGACGACGTTGACGAAGTGGAGGAAGTGGAGGAAGTGGCGGAAGTGGAGGAAGTTGACGAAAAGGAGGAAGTGGAGGAAGTGGACGAAGTGGAGGAAATGGACGAAGTTGACGAAGTGGACGAAGTGGACGAAGTGGAGGAAGTGGAGGAAGTGGACGAAGTGCGGAAGTAGAGGAAGTGGCGGAAGTGGAGGAAGTTGACGAAAAGGAGGAAGTGGAGGAAGTGCAGGGAGTGGAGGAAGTGGACAAAGTGGAGGAAATGGACGAAGTTGACGAAGTGGACGAAGTGGACGAAATGGAGGAAGTGGAGGAAGTGGACGAAGTGGACGAAGTGGACGAAGTTGACAAAGTTGACGAAGTGGAGGAGGTGGAGGAAGTGGAGGAAGTTGACGAAATGGACGAAGTGGACGAAGTTGACGAAGTGGACAATGTGGACGAATGGACGAAGTGGACGAGGTGGACGAAGTGGAGGAAGTGGAGGAAGTTGACGAAGTGGAGGAAGTGGACGAAGTGGAGGAAGTCGAGGAAGTGGACAAAGTGGACGAAGTAGAGGAAGTGGAGGAAGTTGAAGCAGTGGACGAAGTTGAGGAAGTGGAGTAAGTGAAGGAAGTGGAGGAAGTGGAGGAAGTGATGGAAGTGGAGGAATTTGACGAAGTGGAGGAAGTGGACGAAGTTGACGAAGTGGAGGAAGTGGACGAAGTGGGCAAAGTGGAAGAAGTGGACGAGGTGGACGAAGTGGAAGAAGTGGAGTAAGTGGAGGAAGTGGAGGAGGTGGACGAAGTGGCCGAAGTTAACGAAGTGGACGAAGTGGACGAAGAGGAAGAATGGGAGTAAGTGGAGAAAGTGGAGGAGGTGGACAAATTTGGCGAAGTGGAGGAAGTGGGGGAATTGGAGCAATTGGAGGAAGTGGAGGAAGTGGAGGAAGTGGAGGAAGTGGAGGAAGTGATGGAAGTGGAGGAATTTGATGCAGTGGACGAAGTGGACGAAGTTGACGAAGTGGAGGAAGTGGACGAAGTGGGCGAAGTAGACGAAGTGGACGAAGTGGAAGAAGTGGAGTAAGTGGACGAACTGGACGAAATAAAAGAAGTGGAGGAAATGGAGGAAGTGGACGAAGTGGAGGA
Organism: Vigna reflexopilosa; assembly: GCA_027742785.1. Classification (NCBI taxonomy): domain Eukaryota; kingdom Viridiplantae; phylum Streptophyta; class Magnoliopsida; order Fabales; family Fabaceae; genus Vigna; species Vigna reflexopilosa. Next base: position 18,159,073 of record CM050924.1, read on the forward strand.
AGTGGACGAAGTGGACGAAGTTGACGAAGTTGACGAAGTGGAGGAAGTGGAGGAAGTGGAGGAAGTTGACGAAATGGACGAAGTGGACGAAGTCGACGAAGTGGACGAAGTGTAGGAAGTGGAGGAATGGACAAAGTGGAGGAAGTGGAGGAAGTTGAGGAAGTTGAGGAAGTTAACGAAGTGGAAGAAGTTGACGACGTGGACTAAGTGGACGAAGTTGACGAAGTCGACGAAGTGGACGAAGTGGACAAAGTGGAGGAAGTGGAGGAAGTGGACGAAATGGAGGAAGTGGAGGAAGTCGAGGAAGTGGACGAAGTGGAGGAAGTGCAGGAAGTTGACGCAGTGGACGAAGTTGACGAAGTGGAGGAAGTGAACGAAGTTGACGAAGTGGAAGAACTGGAGGAAGTGGAGGAAGTGGAGGAAGTGGAGGAAGTGGACGAAGTTGACGAAGTGCACGAAGTGGACGAAGTGGAGGAAGTGGAGGAAGTGGACAGAGTGGACGGAGTGGAGGAAGTGGAGGAAGTGGACGAAGTTGACGAAATGGAGGAAGTGGATGAAGTAGAAGAAGTGGAGGATGTGGAGGAAGTGGAGGAAGTGGACGAAGTTGACGAAGTGGACGAAGTTGACAAAGTGGAGGAAGTGCACGAAGTGGATGAAGTGGACGAAATGGACGAAGTGGACGAAGTTTGCGAAGTGGAGAAGTGGAGGAAGTGGACGAAGTTTACGAAGTTGATGAAGTGGAGGAAGTGGAGGAAGTTAACGAAGTGGAAGAAGTTGACGAAGTGGACTAAGTGGACGAAGTTGACGAAGTCGGACGAAGTGGACGAAGTGGACAAAGTGGAGGAAGTCGAGGAGGTGGACGAAATGGAGGAAGTGGAGGAAGTCGAGGAAGTGGACGAAGTGGAGGAAGTGCAGGAAGTTGACGCAGTGGACGAAGTTGAGGAAGTGGAGGAAGTGAACGGAGTGGACGGAGTGGACGAAGTGGACGAAGTGGACGAAGTGGACGAAGTGGACGAAGTTGACGAAGTGGAGGAAGTGGATGAAGTGGAAGAAGTGGACGATGTGGAGGAAGTGGAGGAAGTGGACGAAGTTGACGAAGTGGACGAAGTTGACAAAGTGGAGGAAGTGGAGGAAGTGGACGAAGTGGACGAAATGGACGAAGTGGACGAAGTTTGCGAAGTGGAGAAGTGGACGAAGTTGACCAAGTGGACCGAATTGAAGAAGTGGAAGAAGAGGACGAAATGGACGAAGTGGAGGAAGTGGAGGAAGTGGAGGAAGTTGACGAAGTGGAGGAAGTGGAGGAAGTATTGGAATTTAACGAAGCGGACGAAGTGGACGAAGTGGCTAAAGTTGACGAAGTGGAGGAAGTGGACGAAGTGGAGGAGTGGACGAAGTTTACGAAGTGGACGAAGTTGATGAAGTCGAGCAAGTGGAGGAGTTAGATGAAGTCGAGGAATTTAACGAAGTGGAAGAAGTTGACGAAGTGGACTAAGTGGACGGAGTTGATGAAGTGGACGAAGTGGAGGAAGTGGACGAAGTTCACGAAGTGCACGAAGTGGAAAAAGTGGAGGAAGTGGAGGAAGTCGACGGAGTGGACGAAGTGGAGGAAGTGGAGGAAGTGGACGAACTGGACGAACTGGAAGAAGTGGACGAAGTGGACGAAGTGGACGAAGTGGAGGAAGTGGACGAAGTTGACGAAGTGGACTGAGTGGACGGAGTTGATGAAGTCGACGAAGTGGACGAAGTGGACAAAGTTGACGAAGTGGAGGAAGTGGACGAAGTGGAGGAAGTGGAGGAAGTGGACGAAGTGGAGGAAGTCGAGAAAGTGGACGAAGTGGAGGAAGTTGACGTAGTGGAGGAAGTTGACGAAGTGGAGGAAGTGGACAACGTTCACGAAATGCACGAAGTGGAAAAAGTGGAGGAAGTGGAGGAAGTCGACGGAGTGGACGAAGTGGAGGAAGTGGACGAAGTGGACGAACTGGAAGAAGTGGACGAAGTGGACGAAGTGGATGAAGTGGAGGAAGTGGACGGAGTTTGCGAAGTGGAGAAGTGGACGAAGTTGACTAAGTTGATCGAATTGAAGAAGTGGAAGAAGTGGACGAAGCTTACGAAGTAGACGAAGTTTATGAAGTGGACGAAGTGGAGGAAGTGGAGGAACTGGACGACGTTGAAGAAGTGGACGAGTTGACGAAGTAGAAAAAGTGGAGGAAATGGAGGAAGTGGACGAAGTGGAGGAAGTGGAGGAAGTGGAGGAAGTGGACGAAGTGGAAGAAGTGTACGAAGTGGACGAAGTGGAGGAAATTGACGAAGTGGACGAAAGGGACGAAGTGGACGAAGTCGAGGAAGTGGACGAAGTGGATGAAGTGACGAAGTGGAGGAAGTGGAGGAAGTGCACAAAGTGGAGGAAGTGGAGAAAGTTGACGAAGTGGACGAAGTGGAGGAAGTGGAAGAAGAGGAGCAAGTAGACGAAGTTGACAAAGGGGACGAAGTGGACGAAGTTGACGAAGTGAAGGAAGTGGAGGAAGTTGACGAAGTGGACGGAGTTTAAGAGGTCGAGAAGTGCAAAAAGTGGACGAAGTTGACTAAGTCGACCAAGTTGAAGAAGTGGAAGAAGTGGACGAAATGGAAGAAGTTGACGAAGTGGACGAAGTGGACGACGTGGAGGAATTGGACAGAGTTGAGGAAGTGGAGGAAGTGGATGACGTTGACGAAGTTGACGAAGTGGAGGAAGTGGAGGAAGTGGAGGAAGCCGAGGAAGTGAAGAAAGTGGAGGAAGTGGAAAAATTGGACGAAGTGGACGACGTGGAGGAAGTGGAGGAAGTGGAGGAAGTAGACGAAGTGGACGAAGTGGACGAAGTGGACGAAGTGGACGAAGTGGACGAAGTGGAGGATGTTGACGAAGTGGAGGAAGTGGAGGAAGTTGAGGAAGTTGACGAAGTGGACGAAGTGGACGAAGTGTACAAAGTGGACGAAGTGGAGGAAATGGACGTAGTGGACGAAAGGGAGGAAGTGGAGGAAGTGGTGGAAGTGGACGAAGTTGACGAAGTGGAGGAAGTGGAGGAAGTGCACAAAGTGGAGACAATTGACGAACTGGACGAAGTGGACGAAGTGGAGAAATGGACGAAGTTCACGTGGTGGACGAAGTGGATGAAGTGAAGGAAGTGGAGGAAGTGCTCGAAGTGGAGGAAGTGGACGAAGTGGACCAAGTGGACGTAGTCGAAGAAGTGGACGAAGTGGACGAAGTGGAGGAAGTTGACGAAGTGGACATAGTGGACGAAGTGTACAAAGTGGACGAAGTGGAGGAAGTGGACGAAGTGGACGAAAGGGACGAAGTGGAGGAAGTGGACGAAGTGGTGGAAGTGGACGAAGTTGACGAAGTGGAGGAAGTGCACAAAGTGGAGGAAGTGGAGGAAGTTGACGAAGTGGACGAAGTGGAGGAAGTAGAGGAAGTGGAGGAAGTGGAGGAAGTGGACGAAGTTGACGAAGTGGACGAAGTGGGGAAATGGACGAAGTTCACGTAGTGGACGAAGTAGATGAAGTGGAAGAAGTGGAGGAAGTGGACGAAGTGGAGGAAGTGGACGAAGTGGAGGAGGAAGTTGACGAAGTGGACCAAGTGGACGAAGTTGCGAGTGGAGGAAGTGGAGGAAGTGGACGAAGTGGACGAAGTTGAAGAAGTGGACGAAGTTGACGAAGTGGAGGAAGTGGACGAAGTTGACGAAGTGGAGGAAGTGGAGGAAGTGGACGAAGTTGACGAAGTGGACGAAGTTGACGAAGTGGACGAAGTGGAAGAAGTGGACGAAGTGGAGGAAGTGGAGGAAGTGGAGGAAGTGGAGGAAGTGGAGGAAGTGAAGGAAGTGGACGAAGTGGACGAAGTGGACGAAGTGGACGAAGTTGACAAAGTGGACGAAGTGGAGGAAGTGGACGAAGTGGACAGAAGTGGAGGAAGTGGAGGAAGTGGAGGAAGTGGAGGAAGTGGACGAAGTTGACGAAGTGGACGAAGTGGAGGAAGTGGACGAAGTGGAGGAAGTGGACGAAGTGGACGAAGTGGAGGAAGTGGAGGAAGTGGACGAAGTGGAGGAAGTGGACGAAGTGGAGGAAGTGGACGAAGTGGAGGAAGTGGACGAAGTGGACGAAGTGGACGAAGTGGAGGAAGTTGACGAAGTGGACGAAGTGGACGAAGTTGACGAAGTGCAGAAGTGGAAGAAGTGGACCAAGTTGACTAAGTGGACCATGTTGAAGAAGTGGACGAAGTGGACGAAGTGGAAGAAGTGGAGGAAGTGGAGGAAATGGACGGAGTTGACGAAGAGGAGGAAGTGGAGGAAGTGGACGAAGTTGACAAAGTGGACGAAGTTGACGAAGTGGAGGAAGTGGAGGAAGTGGAGGAAGTCACGAAGTGGAAGAAGTGGAGCAAGTGGAGGAAGTAGGGGAAATGGACGAAGTTCACGAAGTGGATGAAGTGGACGAATTGCACGAAGTGGACCAAGTGGAGGAAGTGGAGGAAGTCGAGGAAGTGAAGGAAGTGGAGGAAGTGGAGGAAGTTGAGGAAGTGGACGAAGTGGATGATGTGGAGGAAATGGAGGAAGTGGACGAAGTTGACGAAGTGGACGAAGTGGATGAAATTGACGAAGTGGAGGAAGTTGAGGAAGTGGAGGAAGTTGACGAAGTGGACGAAGTGGAAGAAGTGAACCAAGTGGACCATGTATACGAAGTGGACGAAGTGGAGGAAATGGGCGAAGTTGACGAAGTGGACGAAGTGGAGGAAGTGAAGGAATTGGACGACGTTGACGAAGTGGACGATGTTGACGAAGTGGACGAAGTTGACGAAGTGGAGGGAGTGGATGAAGTGGACGAAGTGGACGAAGTGGACGAAGTTTACGTAATGGAGAAGTGGAGGAAGTGGACGAAGTTTACTAAGTGGACCAAGTTGAAGAAGTGGATGAAGTGGAAGACGTGAACGAAGTGGACGAAGTGTAGGAAATGGATGAAGTTGACGAAGTGGACGAAGTGGACGAAGTGGAAGAAGTGGAGGAATCCGAGGAACTGAATGAAATGGAGGAAGTGGACGAATTGGACGAAGTGGAGGAAGTGAAGGAAGTGGAGGAATTCGACGAAGTGGACGAAGTGGACGAAGTGGGCGAAGTGGACGAAGTAGACGCAGTTGACGAAGTGGAGGAAGTGGAAGAAGTGTAGTAAATGGAGGAAGTGGAGGAGGTGGACGAAGTGGATGAAGTTGAGGAAGTGGAGGAAGTGGAGGAAGTGGAGGAAGTGGACGAAGTGGACGAAATGGAGGAAGTGGACGAATTTGACGAAGTGGACGAAGTTGACGAAGTTGACGAAGTCGAAGAAGTCGAAGAAGTGGACGATGTGGACGAAGTGGACGAAGTGGAAGAAGTGCACGAAGTGGAGGAAGTGGACGAAGTGTAGAAAATGGACAAAGTTCACGAAGTGGAAGAAGTGGACGAAGTGGACGAAGTGGGCGAAGTGGCCGAAGTGGACGCAGTTGACGAAGTGGAGGAAGTGGAGGAAGTGGAGGAAGTGGAAGAAGTGGAGTAAGTGGATGAAGTGGAGGAGGTGGACGAAGTGGACGAAATGGACGAAGTGGAGTAAGTGGACGAAGTGGACGAAGTTGACGAAGTGGACGAAGTCGACGAAGTAGACGAAGTGGACGAACTAGACCAAGTGGATAAAGTCGACGAAGTGGAGGAAGTGGAGGAAGTGGACGAAGTGGAAGAAGCTGACAAAGTGGACGAAGTAGAAGAAGTTGAGGAAGTGGAGGAAGTGGACGAAGTGTAGGAAGTGGAGGAAGTGGACGAAGTGGAGGAAGTGGATGAAGTAGACGAACTGGACGAAGTGCAGGAAGTGGAGGAAGTGGAGGAAGTGGACGACGTGGAGGAAGTGGAGGAAGTTGAGGAAGTGTACGAAGTTAACGAAGTGGATGAAGTGGACGAAGTTTACGATGTTGAGAAGTGGAGGAAGTGGACGAAGTTGACTAAGTGGACCAAGTTGAAGAAGTGGAAGAAATGGACGAAGCGGAAGAAGTGGATGAAGTGGAGGAAGTGGAGGAAGTGGAAGAAGTGGAGGAAATGGATGAAGTTGGCGAACTGGACGAAGTGGAAGAAGTGGAGGAAGTCGAGGAAGTGAAGGAAGTGGACGAAGTTGACAAAGTGGAGGAAGTGGAGGAAGTGCAAAAAGTGGAGACAATTGACGAAGTGGAAGAATTGGGCGAAGTGGAGGAAGTAGAGGAAGTGGACGAAGCGGACGAAGTGGGAGAAATGGACGAAGTTCACGTAGTGGACGAAGTGGATGGAGTGGAGGAAGTGGAGGAAGTGCTCGAAGTGGAGGAAGTGGACGAAGTGGACCAAGTGGACGTAGTCGAAGAAGTGGACGAAGTGGACGAAGTGGAGGAAGTGGACGAAGTGGAGGAAGTGGAGGAAGTCGAGGAAGTGGACGAAGTGGACGAACTGTACAAAGTGGACGAAGTGGAGAGGAAATGGACGAAATGGACGAAAGGGACGAAGTGGAGGAAGTGGACGAAGTGGTGGAAGTGGACGAAGTTGACGAAGTGGAGGAAGTGCACAAAGTGGACGAAGTGGAGGAAGTTGACGAAGTAGACGAAGTGGACGAAGTGGAGGAAGTAGAGGAAGTGGAGGAAGTGGAGGAAGTGGACGAAGTGGGGGAAATGGACGAAGTTCACGTAGTGGACGAAGTGGATGAAGTGGAAGAAGTGGAGCAAGTGCTCGAAGAGGAGGAAGTGGACGAAGTGGAGGAAGTTGACGAAGTGGACGAAGTGGAGGAAGTGGACGAAGTTTGCGAAGTGGAGGAAGTGGAGGAAGTTGACTACGTGGACGAAATTGAAGAAGTGGAGAAGTGGACGAAGTTTACGAAGTTGAGGAAATGGACAAAGTTGACGAAGTGGAGGAAGTGGAGGAAGTTGAGGAAGTGGACGACGTTGACGAAGTGGACGAAGTGGAAGAAGTTGACGAAGTGGACGAACTGGACGAAGTGGACGAAGTGGAGGAAGTGGAGGAAGTGAAGGAAGTGGACGAAGTGGACGAAGTGGACAAAGTGGACGAAGTGGAGGAAATGGACGAAGTGGACGAAAGGGAGGAAGTGGCGAAAGTGGTGGAAGTGGATGAAGTGGACGAAGTTGACGAAGTGGAGGAAGTGGAGGAAGTGCACAAAGTGGAGGCAGTTGACGAAGTGGACGAAGTGGAGGAAGTAGAGGAAGTGGACGAAGTGGACGAAGTGGGGGAAATGGACGAAGTTCACGTAGTGGATGAAGTGGAGGAAGTGGACGAAGTGGACGAAGTGGAGGAAGTTGACGAAGTGGACGAAGTGGACGAAGTTTACGAAGTGCAGAAGTGGAAAAAGTGGACCAAGTTGACTAAGTGGACCATGTTGAAGAAGTGGATGAAGTGGAAGACGTGGAGGAAGTGGAGGAAATGGACGGAGTTGACGAAGAGGAGGAAGTGGACGAAGTTGACAAAGTGGAGGAAGTGGAGGAAGTCCGCGAAGTGGAAGAAGTGGAGGAAGTGGAGGAAGTAGGGGAAATGGACGAAGTTCACAAAGTGGATGAAGTGGACGAATTGGACGAAATAGACCAAGTGGAGGAAGTGGAGGAAGTGGAGGAAGTGGAGGAAGTGAAGGAAGTGGAGGAATTCGACGAAGTGGAGGAAGTGGAGGAACTGGAGGAAGTGGACGAAGTGGTTGAAGTGGACGAAGTGGGCGAAGTGGACGAAGTAGACGCAGTTGACGAAGTGGAGGAAGTGGAAGAAGTGTAGTAAGTGGAGGAAGTGGAGGAGGTGGATGAAGTGGATGAAGTGGAGGAAGTGGAGGAAGTGGACGAAGTGGAGGAAATAGACGAAGACGACGAAGTGGACGAAGTCGACGAAGTGGACGAACTGGACGAAGTGGAGGAAGTGGACGAATTTAACGAAGTGGACGAAGTTGACGAAGTGGAAGAAGTCGAAGAAGTGGACGATGTGGACGAAGTGGAAGAAGTGCACGTAGTGGAGGAAGTGGACGAAGTGTAGAAAATGGACAAAGTTCACGAAGTGGAAGAAGTGGAGGAAGTGGACGAAGTGGGCGAAGTGGACGAAGTGGACGAAGTGGAGGAAGTGGAAGAAGTGGAGTAAGTGGATGAAGTGGAGGAGGTGGACGAAGTGGACGAAATGGACGAAGTGGAGTAGGTGGAGGAAGTGGACGAAGTGGACGAAGTCGACGAAGTGGACGAAGTGGACGAAGTAGACGAAGTGGACGAACTAGACCAAGTGGATAAAGTCGACAAAGTGGAGGAAGTGAACGAAGTGGACCAATTTGACGAAGTGGAAGAAGTTGACAAAGTGGACGAAGTGGAAGAAGTTGAGGAAGTGGAGGAAGTGGACGAAGTGCAGGAAGTGGAGGAAGTGGACGAAGTGCAGGAAGTGGACGATGTAGACGAACTAGACGAAGTGCAGGAAGTGGAGGAAGTGGACGACGTGGAGGAAGTGGAGGAAGTGGAGGAAGTTGAGGAAGTGTACGAAGTTAACGAAGTGGACGAAGTTTACGATGTTGAGAAGTGGAGGAAGTGGACGAAGTTGACTAAGTGGACCAAGTTGAAGAAGTGGAAGAAGTGGACGAAGTGGAAGAAGTGGATGAAGTGGAGGAAGTGTAGGAAGTGGACGAAGTGGACGAAGTGGAGGAAATGGAATAAGTTGGCGAAGTGGACGAAGTGGAAGAAGTGGAGCAAGTCGAGGAAGTGAAGGAAGTGGACGAAGTCGACGAATAGGACGAAGTGGAGGAAGTGGAGGAAGTAAAGGAAGTGGACGAAGTGGACGAAGTGGAGGAAGTGGACGAAGTTGAGGAAATGGACGAAGTGGAGGAAGTGGAGGAAGTAGAGGAAGTGGAGGAAGTACACGACGTGGAGGAAGTTGAGGAAGTGGATGAAGTTAACGAAGTGGAGGAAGTGGACGAAGTTTACGAAGTGGAGAAGTGGAGGAAGTGGACGAAGTGGACAAAATGGACGAAGTGGAGGAAGTGGAGGAAGTGGAAGAAGTTGACGAAGTTGAGAAGTGGAGGAAGTGGACGAAGTTTACGAAGTGGAGAAGAGGAGGAAGTGGACAAAGTGGACGAAATGGAGGAAGTGGACGAAGTGGAGGAAGTGGAAGAAGTTGACGAAGTGGAGGAAGTGGTGGAAGTGGAGGAAGTGGAAGAAGTGGACGAAGTGGAGGAAGTGGACGAAGTGGAGGAGGTGCAGGAAGTGGAGGAAGTGGACGAAGTGGAGGAACTGAAGGAAGTGGACAAATTTGACGAAGTGGAAGAAGTTGACGAAGTGGACGAAGTTGACGAAGTGGAAGAATTGGAAGAAGTTGACGAAGTGGAGGAAGTGGACGAAGTGGAGGAAGTGGAGGAAATGGACGAAGTATAGGAAGTGGAGGAAGTGGACGAAGTGGAGGAAATGGAGTAAGTGGACGAAGTAGAGGAAGTGGAGGAGGTGGAGGAAGTGGACGACGTGGAGGAAGTGAAGGAAGTGGAGGAAGTTGAGGAAGTGGACGAAGTTAATGAAGTGGACGAAGTTGAGAAGTGGAGGAAGTGGACGAAGTTTACGAAGTGGAGAAGAGGAGGAAGTGGACAAAGTGGACGAAATGGAGGAAGTGGACGAAGTGGAGGAAGTGGAGGAAGTGGAAGAAGTTGACGAAGTGGAGGAAGTGGAGGAAGTGGACAAAGTGTAGGAAGTGGTGGAAGTGGAGGAAGTGGAAGAAGTGGACGAAGTGGAGGAAGTGGAGGAAGTGGAGGAGGTGCAGAAAGTGGAGGAAGTGGACGAAGTGGAGGAACTGAAGGAAGTGGACGAAGTTGACGAAGTGGACGAAGTGGATGAATTCGACGAAGTGGAGGAAGTGGAGGAAGTGGAGGAAGTGGAGGAAGTGGAGTAACTGAAGGAAGGGGAGGAAGTGGAGGAAGTTAAGGAAGTGGAGGAAGTGGAGGAAGTGGAGGAAGTGGACGACGTTGACGAAGTTGACAAAGTGCACGAAGTGGACGAAGTTGATGAAGTCGACGAAGTGGACAAAGTGGACAAAGTTGACGAAGTGGAGGAAATGGAAGAAGTGGAGGAAGTGGAGGAAATGGAGGAAGTAGAGGAAATGGAGGAAGTGGACGACGTTGACGAAGTGGAAGAAGTTGACGAAGTGGACGAAGTGGAGGAAGTGCAGGAAGTTGAGGAAGTGGGCGAAGTTGACGAAGTTGAAGAAGTGGACGAAGTTGAAGAAGTGGAGGAAGTGGAAGAAGTGCAGGAAGTGGAGGAAGTGGGGGAAGTGGACGACGTTAAAGAAGTGGACGAAGTTGACGAGGTGGAGGAAGTGGAGAGAGTTGAGGAAGTGGACGAAATGGAGGAAGTGGACGAAGTGGACGAAGTAGAGGAAATGGAGGAAGTGGAGGAAGTGGAGGAAGTGGAGGAGGTTAAGGAAGTGGAGGAAGTGGAGGAAGTGGACGAAGTGGAGGACGTGGAGTAAGTGAAGGAAGGGGAGGAAGCGGAGAAAGTGGAGGAAGTGGACGAGGTGGACGAAGTTGATGAAGTGGACGAAGTGGACAAAGTTGACGAAGTGGAGGAAATGAGGAAGTGGAGGAAGTGGAGGAAATGGAGGAAGTGGACAACGTTGTCGAAGTGGAAAAAGTTGAGGAAGTGGAGGAAGTGGAGCAAGTGGAGAAAGTGGAGGAAGTTGACGAAGTGGAAGAAGTGGACGAAGTGGACGAAGTGGAGGAAGTGGAGGAAGTTGACGAAGTTGATGAAGTGGACAAAGTGGAGGAAGTGGACGAAGTTGACGAAGTGGAGGAAGTGGAAGAAGTGGAGGAAGTGGAGGAAGTGGGGGAATTTGACGACGTTGAAGAAGTGGACCAAGTTGACGAGTTGGAGGAAGTGGAGGAAGTGGACGAAATGGAGAAAGTGGAGGAAGTGGACAAAGTAGAGGAAATGGAGGACGTGGAGGAAGTGGAGGAAGTGAAGGAAGTGGAGGAAGTGGAGGAAGTGGAGGAAGTGGACAAAGTAGACGAAGTTGACGAGGTGGAGGAAGTGGAGGAAGTGGACGAAATGGAGAAAGTGCAAGAAGTGGAGGAGGTGGAGGAAGTTGAGGAAGTGGACGAAATGGACGAAGTGCAGGAAGTGGACAAAGTAGAGGAAATGGAGAAAGTGGAGGAAGTGCAGGAAGTGGACGACGTGGAGGAAAAAGAGGAAGTGGACGACGTGGAGGAAACGGAGCAAGTGGAGGAAGTCGAGGAAGTGGAGGAAGGGGAGAAGTGGACGATGTGGACGAAGTGGAGGAACTGGACGAAGTAGACGAATTTGACAAAGTGGAGGATGTGGAGGAAGTGGAGGAAGTGGAGGAAGTTGAGGAAGTTGACGAAGTGGAAGAAGTTGACGAAATTGACGAAGTGGACGAAGTTGACGAAATTGACGAAGTGGACGAAGTTCACTAAGTGGAGGAAGTGGACGAAATGGACGAAGTGGAGGAAGTGGAGAAAGTGGAGGACGTGGAGGAAGTTGATGAAGTGGAAGAAGTTGACGAAGGGGACGAAATGGACGAAGTGGACGAAGTTGACGACGTGGAGGAAGTTGACGAAGTGGAGGAAGTGGAGGAAGTGGAGGAAGTGAAGGAAGTGAAGGAAGTGGAGGAAGTGGAGGAAGTCGACGAAATGAACGAAGTGGACGAAGTTAAGGAGGTGTAGCAAGTGGACGAAGTGGACGAAGTGAAAGACGTTGACGAAGTGGACGAAGTGGACGAAGTTCAGGATGTGGAGGAAGTGGAGGAAATGGACGAAGTGGACGAAGTGCAGGAAGTTGACGAAGTGGAAGAAGTTTACGAAGTGGACGAAGTGGACGAAGTTGACGAAGTGGAGGAAGTTGACGAAGTGCAGGAAGTGGAGGAAGTGGAGGAAGGGGAGGAAGTGGAGGACGTGGAGGAAGTGAAGGAAGTGGAGGAAGTGGAGGAAGTGGACGACGTTGTCGAAGTTGACGAAGCGGAGGAAGTGGAGGAAGTGGAGGAAGTGGTGGAAGTGGAGGAAGTGGACGAAGTGGACGAAGTGGTGGAAGTGGAGGAAGTGGAGGGTGTGGAAGAAGTGGACGAAGTGGGGGAAGTGGAGGAAATGTAGGAAGTGGACGAAGTGGAGGATGTGAAGGAAGTGGACGAAGTTGACAAACTGGACGAAGTTGACGAAGTTGAAGAAGTCGAAGAAGTTGACGAAGTGGAAGAAGTGCACGAAGTGAAGGAAGTGCACGAAGTTTAGGAAATGGGCGAAGTTCACGAAGTGGAC